>PVKH010001385.1:0-30795 GCA_004027955.1 Chaetophractus vellerosus
AAAAACAACAAAAAACAGAATATGGGGTTTGGTTTTGTGAGATATGAATACGATTACGCGTTTTTTCCTCTTCATTTTTTTCAGTGATAAGGAGACCTTGACTATGCCATTTAACTAATCTGTGTTCACCTGTGTATCTTTCTGAACACTGGAGAAACAATTGGGTTTGTTGTTGGAATTAGATAAAAGTGCCTAGACAGAACTTTTTAGGAATAATGCTTCAATAACTTGTTGAGCTGCCTTTTATTACCTTATTTTTTAAATTTGAAGTAAAGTTTGAACAAAAATTTTAAAAAGCTTTATAAAGGTCTAATACAACAAACTGCACATATTTAGTATATAATTTAAGTTTTCACACACACACACACACACACACTCACCTGTAAAACTATCACCACAATCAATGTAATGGCTATATCCATCACCCTCCACATTTTATGCCTTTTGGTAATCCCTTCCTAGTACCACCCTGGACCTACATCCGCCCAACCTCATCCCCAGACAACCCCTGATCTGCATCTGGTCATTAACAGATTAGTTTGTTTTTTCATGAATTTTATATAAACCGAACCATACAGTCTACATTCTTCCATTGTCTGGCTACTTTCGTTATATTGAGATCAACCATGTTGCTATGTGTATCAACAGTTTATTCCTTTCTCTTGTTAAGTAGTATTCCACTGTACTAGTATACTACAGTATGTTTTCCATTCACCTTTTTAGGAACATCCGGATTGTTTCTAGTTTTGGGGTATTACATATAAAGCTATGAACATTTGTGATATGTCTTTTATAGATATATGCCTTCATTTCTCTTGAGTAAATTTCTAGGCGTTTAATGGCTAGGTGATATGGTAAGTATATGTAATAAGTTTTTTAAGAGACCAAACTGTTTTCCAAAGTCGTCATATCATATTATATTCCCACCAGCAGTGTATGTGAGTCCCAGTTCCTCCACATACTTACCAATATGTGGTATAGTCAGTCTTTTTAAAATTTGAGCCATTTTTCATAGGTGAGCTCATTGTGGTTTTAATTCATATTTCCCTAACAAAGAATGAGGTTAAGCATCTTTTCATGTGCTTATTTACCACCATACATTTCCCACTGAATTTCTTTGGCAATGTCTGTTCAAACTCTATGCCCATTTTTAATTGGGTTACTTGTTTTCTTATTATTGAGTTTTGAGAGTTCTTTATATACCCTGCATGCAAGTCCTTTATCAGATATATGATTTACCAATATTTTATCCATCTGTGACTTGGTTTTTCATTCTCTTCCCAGACTCTTATGAAGAGAAGTTTTAAATTTTTGATGAAGTCTAATTTACCAATTTATTTTTATATGGATCATGAAATCTTAGCATGACTCAATGTAATAAAGAATTTCTCTCTTTTTCCCTATAAAATTTATTGTTTTATGCTTACATTTATGTGTATCATCCCCATTTTGAGTTGATTTTTGTATAAGGTCAGGGTATGGATCAAAGTTGTTTTTTTGCATATGGTTATTCAATTGTTCCAGCACCATTTGTTGAAAAGAAGATTCTGAAACTACTATTTGTTGAAAAGACTTCCTGAATAACCTTCCATTTTTCATTCTTTTTCAAAGCTGTGTTGGTTATTGGAGTTCTTTGCATTACCACATGAGATTTAGAATTAAATTGTTAATTTCTACACACACAAAAAAAGCCTGAGATTTTGATTGGGATTATGTTGAATCTATACATTAATTTGGGAAGAAATGACACCTTATCAACATTGAGTCTTCTGAACCATGAAATGAACAAGGTATACTTCTCCATTTATATAAGTCTTCTTTACTTTCTCTCAGCAGTGTTTTGCACTATTCCATTTACAGGTCTTCCACATCCTTTGTCAGACTTATCTCTAAGTATTTCATATTTTTATGCTATTGTAAATGGTATCACATTTTAAAATTTTAATGTCCAAGCTGCATTACTAGTATATAGAAATAAAATTGATTTTTTAAATATTAATTTTGTATCCTGCAATCTTACTAAACCCACTTATTAGTTCCAGCAGTTTTTTTTTTTGCAGATTCCATTGGATTTTCTATGTAGAGGACATCTCATCTATGAATAAAGACGCTTTCATTTCTTCTTTATAATATGGAGGTCTTTTATGTCTTTTCTTACCTTATTGCACTAGCTGGAACCTATAGGACAATGCTGAATAGATGAGGTAAGAGCAGACATCCTTGTCTTATTCCTGATCTTAGAGGGAAAACACTGATGTTAGCGGTGAGCTTTTTGTAGATGTCCTTTATCAGGCTGAGGAAGTTCCCTTCTATTGCTAACTTGCTGAGAGCTTTTATAATGAATAGATGTTGGATTTTTATCAAATGCTTTTATTGATCACCTATACGAGGTGATCACATAGTTCTTTTTATTATGGTGAATTATATTAATTGACTTTTGGATGTTAAACCTTGCATTGTTGTGATATATTGTTTTATTCTTTTTCTAGACCATTGAATTCAATTTCCTAAAATTCTTTTAAGAATTTTGACATCTATATTCATGGGGGATGTTGGTTTGCAGCCTCCACCCCACCTCCTCCCTGTAATGTCTCTGCCTGGTGTTGGTATCAAGGTAGTGCTGGCCTCACAGAATAAGGTGGAAAGTATTCTCTCCTTTCCAGTTTTCTGGAGGAGTCTGTGCAGAATTAGTATATTCCTTCACTAAATGTTTGGAAGAATTCATCAGTGAAGCCCTCCTGGGCCTGAGGTTACCTTTGTGGAAAAGTTTTTAACAACACATTCAGTTTCACTAATAGATATAGGGCTATTCAATGAATCTATTTCTTCTTCAGTTAAGACATGCTAGTTTGTTTTTCAAAGAATTTGTCTATTTCATCTAAATTGTCAAATTTACTGGCATGAAGTAATTCACAATATTCTCGTATTATTCTTTTTTATTTGAAGAATCTGTAATCTGTAAAGATACCAACCCTGATTCCTGATGTTGGTAATTGTGTCTTCTCTTTCTCTTTTATCTGATCATCCTGGCTTGATGGTCATCAATTTCACTGTTCTTCTTAACAATCAGCTTTGGTTTACTTTAATTTCTCTTTCTTTTGTTTTCTGTTTCACGGATTATCATTCTATTCTTTTTTTTTTTTTAATTATTAAAGAAGTTGTGGGTGATAGAACAATCATGCATAAAATACAGGATTCCCATATACCACCCTATTATAAACATCTTGCATTGGTGTGGAACATAAGTTATAATCAATGAAAGTATATTTTTATAATTGTACTATTAACGATAGTCCATAGCTTAACTTAGGGTTGGCTGATTGTTTGGGGCAGTACCATGGATTAAAAAAAAATTTTTTTTATTCTAGTACTGTGGTACTTTGAGACTGTTGGTACCCCAGAAAAGATCATGTCCTTAGAGTTAATCCACTCCTGTGGTTGTGAACCTACTGTAGGTGGGATCTTTTGATTAAATCACTTCAGTTAAGGACCTTTGATTAGATTACTTCAGTAAGGCATGCCCTAGGTGTCCTTTACAAACAGGATAAATATGGAAAGAGACACAGGAACTCACAGAAAGAAATCCTCAGAAGCTGACAAAGTCCTGAAAGCCAGATGCTGAAATCAACAGAACCCAGAAAAGAGAAAGCCACAGGAGCAGAGAGAAAACCACAGCAGCAGAGAGAAAGCTGGAGGAAGCCATAGCTGAAAGCAACAAGATGTGGAGGAGAAGGGAAGAAGAGCAGATGCTACCATTGTGTGCTGCCAGGTGACAGGTGTCCAAGATTGCCAGCAGCTGTGTTTTTGGGTAGAGAGCTTTGCCTGATGCTTTGATTTGGACATTTTTCTCAGCCTCAGAACTGTTAGCATATAAGTTAATAAATCCTCACTGTAAAAGCTAACCCATTTCTAGTATATTGCCTTGGTAGCCTTTAGCTAACTGAAACAAGTACCATGTATATAACCTAAAATTTCCCCTTCTCAACCACATTCAAATATATAATTCAGTGCTTTTTTTAACATTGTTCACAATGTTGTGCTACCATCACCACTATCCATTACCAAAATGTTTCCATTGATCCAAACAGAAACTTTGTACCACTTTAACCTTGACTCCCTATTCTCTATCTCCACCCCTAGTAATTTATATTCTAGATGCTGATTCTAAGAGTTTGCTTATTCTAATTATTTCATATGAGTGAGATCATATAGTATTTGTCGTTTTGTGTCTGGCTTTCCACTCTGCTCTTTATTATTTATTTTCTTCCACTTACTTGGGTTTAATTTACTCTTCTTAAATTTTGGCTGAATGAACAGATAAATAAAAGTAGGTAATGACCAAAGAGGGTAACATATAATTAATAAGTTACACTCCTCAGGAGGCTAGCATTTGTCAAACAAATGACAAACCTTGATATGATTTAGTGGCAAAGAGCACAAATTAGGAAGTTGGAGACTCTAGTGGTATTTCAGTTTCTGCCGCTAACGGCAGGTCAGGTACTTAACTTCTCCGTACTTCAGTTTCCTATTTTGTCAATAGAAAATTTCATACCAGCCCTATCTATCTCAAGAGCTTGTCATAGGCTTCAAATGAGGTAATACCTGTGAAAGTACCTTGAAAAATTACAAATCTCTATACAAACATAAGGTAGAGTCATTATTACAGTAATCATATACATGCAAATAAGGAATTTAAGAAATAGCATACCCTCCTGATTAGTGGGAGTAAAAAAACCACTGAAAGTAGATAAGAACACAATTACAATAAATACCAGTATAACTTAAAATAAAGTGAAGATTTTCAAATATCAAAAGGCTTCAAAGATATGAGTCTTGAAATAGAAAATTTTAAAAAATCATATGCCTCTGCCAAGGGAAAATAGATTTTTTAATTTGTTATGATTTATGTGGTGTCAAAGCTCAACATACAGCAAAATGTATACTCTGAGAGAGAAACTATTTTTGGCTTTAGGTTTCATTTTTTAAATTTAATTTGCAAATTAAAGTATTCTTGCTGTATGGAGATATTATTTTATATGATTAAAATTCTTATGATTAATGTATTTTAAAATGGATATAAGAGAAATAGTTTATACCATAGAATTATTCAACACATGATAGTTGTTAACATTCAAATGTGATAAGGTGTAAAATTACATTTTAAATGATAATGTACTGGGAGCGGATGTGGCTTAAGCAGTTGGGCACCCGCCTACCATGTGGGAGGTCCTGGGTTTGGTTCCCAGTGCCTCCTAAAAAAGACAAGCAATATGGTGAGACTACACAATGAGGAGACACAAGTGACACAACAAGCAGGGAGTGGATGTGGCTCAAGCAGTTGGACACCTTGCTCCCACATGGGAGGTCCTGGGTTTGGTTCTTGGTGCTTCCTAAAAGAAGATGAGCAGACACAGAGAGCACACAATGAGCAGACACAGAGAGCAGACAGTAAGCACAAACAATGGGGAGGGAGGGGAGAAATAAATAAATATTTAAAAAATAATGATAATGTACTATGTGATAAGAGGGACTACTGGATGCAGATTTATCAGTGAAGAGCCCAGAAGCTTAATATCAAATGGGGAGTAGAGCTTGGAAAGTCTTAAAGGATGCTTGATAGAGAAACTCTTAATTGGATAAAAATCATTAGAAAATTATATTTTATGATTTGTTTGGGGTGTGTATGCATGTGTATGTGTGTGTGTATGTGTGTGTGTCTATACTGCATAAGGTGAGGGAAGGCAAAAGGGATTCTAAGCATAATTCCTGATGAGTCCCCCAAGAATGCTCACAGGCTTTTCTAAAAATACACCTTAGCGTATTTTTCGTGTTCCCTCTTCGATGAAGTTGAAAACAAGCAGGTGGAATGCTGTTTCCTACAAAGGATTTGGACAAAAAGCCAGCCAGAATCTAGAGGAAGGGAAGGTTTTGGACATAAAGAAAAGTTTTAGGATGAGTCAGAAAACTAGTAACAAGCAATGATTAAGACATGCCTATATTAACTTGTTTTTATCTTTTTTGATTTAGAAAACATAATCAACTGAAAATAAATAATTCTCTCCCAGTCAGCACATCAAAGGAAGCTTGTACAGCTTAGCTGTATAATGCTTGAAACCCATTTAAACATCAGCCCAAATTTGCTGTTACAATATTTATATATAACTAAAATATCAGCTGAAATTGATCAAGTAATTTAGTATTTTCTCCCTTTTAAAAGTATTTTCTCTCTTTTTACTTACCTGTAAGATTCTTTGCAAGATTGATGGAAGGGCAATAAATGCTGCCATGCTGTTTAGAACTTGCATGGTCAAAGATTTCAGAGCTGTTATAATAAAATGTTAATATTAAGGTTAGTTTAAAATAAGAGTTTTCAATTTTTCCTATAAGTCAGTGAAAAATAGCAGATTTATACACCTTCCTAAAAACTTAGCTAACCAAGGCCAGTTTGATATTTTAAAATTAACTGTTGATAAAATTGCAAATACTATTACTATTCAAGACAAATGATGTAACTGGTGCCACAGAAAGAACTGAATCTGAAAGATGAAACCAAAAGGTATGATTTCATTAAGAAAAACAAGAAGACTACAATACTGGGAAAGGTATATAATGATAATTTCAGCAGATAAAAACTGATTTGCTGGTCTAGACGGATTTAGTTATTTCAGTTCTGATAAACTCACCTTCAGAGTGTAGATGAGGTGCAGCTGAACTGAACAGCTTCCGGGGGGCCATCATTGCCTCCAACAATGGAAACCAGAGTGCCTACAGTATCCGCGGAAACCAAAGAAAAAAGCAGAGTTCTCTGTTATTTTTAACACCTAACATCAGCATTGTGTTTTACAGGTTGACATGTACTTCTCATATATGTTTGCTGGTAAAAATTGGAAAAATAGGGAACATTTGATTGGAAGGAAAAATATAAAAATGAGGGACCATAGCTAAAACAGATTATTTTTTTACCATGTGGCCTTGGGAAACATAAGGATGCTGAAGTTAAGTAAGCCTGGGAATTGCAATTTCATGTGTCTCAGGAGAGGGCAGGTTCAAAGGAGCCAGGGCAGAGATTCCTGTTAGGTTCTTACATACTCTCATATAAATGTATCATTGACAAAGTCTCTATAATCCTATGTACCACAAAAGGGAATGGAGAATTTCCCATAGCACACAGCTGCTCCCGTGCCCCCACCCCAGCCCCGCACCCAATTATTCTTGTCAAGTAAGGTAGATAAATAAAGGTTAAAGTTTTTTTTTTCCCTATATCAAGCATTATTTGATATTTCCTAAGTCATCACAGACCAGGAAGAGGTATTATCATTGTTTTAATAATATTTTCAAGTACACATTGAGATAAAGGAATAGAACTAGTCATTTATTTATTCCTATTATGTATCAGGCACTGTGTTAAATGTTTTATATGTATTTTCTCATTTCAATCTCATAGTAACCTTATACAGTAAATATCTTCATTTGAGATAAGAAATTGAGGTTTAGAGAAGTAATTTGCCAAAGATCTTACTTATTAGACATCTAACTCCAAATTCTTTAACTACTTGATCTCTCTTGCTCTTTATTAACACCAATTCTTAAAAAATTAACTTGAATAGCTTTAAAAACCCACAGGCTAAACTAACCATCCATGATAATGACAATCCTATGTTGGGGACGCTTGCCGCAGTTTCCGTTATTTTGCCTATAGCCATGCTGGCGATAGATCATGGCCGCCGGTGCTGAAAACAGCAACCGCTATACAACATGGCCAGTGGTGCTGAAAGAACAGCAACCGCTTAAACTGCAAGCTGACCTCCTTCTCGGAAGTCAGGGTAGCCCGCAAAAAAAGCCCGCGCGCGCGCGCGCGCCAAAGGGCTCTAGTTGTCTCATTGGCCATCTCCCCAAGCAACCGCAGGAACCAATTCTAAACTGCCACTGGTCTTTGCTAACCACTCCCCCTCCCGTTAGGCTATATATTCTGTACCCTTTCAATAAACGTTTGCAGCTTGATCAGAATCTTGTCTTGCTGTCATCCTTCGTGTCTCTTGTCCCATACCATTCTTTTCCCACAGGAGCGGAGCCCCGGTTGATCGTCCCGTGGGTCGGGACAATCCTATGCCTAGAGATAACACAACTAAACTTGTATTACTTTTTCATGTTATGTTACAACCAGTTTTTAAGGCAATACACGCATAGCAAAGCCACAGCCTGGGGACAATGGGGTGGCAGTATAGAGAGATATACAAAGGTGGGAGAGATGGCAAGAGATTCTACTTGGGAAAGGACTGACCACCCAACTTCTCAAGGTCTAACTTTAAGGAAATACTCCATAATATTAAATATTCTGATGATAATTTTGGAAGGATATATTATAGACAGTTCATTATCTAGCTTTTGATTCTTTACATTTTCTAGTTAGTCTAGGGTCTTGGGAAAATTTTGGATAAAGGCAACAGCTCTTATGCTTACTCTCTGCAAAACAGAACAAAATACAAAGCAAAGAAAAACAAAGCAAACAACGATTAAAATTCTCCAAAATATAATAATAGTATTATATAAACCAGTCTAGGATTTTCTCCAAAATAATATTTACATAAAAACGAACCTCCAAGTTTTTTTTTGTTGTTGTTATGAAACATGTTCTGAAATGAAGCAGAAACCAGACTTGATAGGTGAGGTGGGGGGAGTACAGAGTGGTGGGTGGTAGGGAGTGAGTGTATGTGTAAGAGAGACTTCTCTTATAATCTTAATTGTATTATAAATTGTACAGTAAATGGCATAATTATACTCTTGGAGAAGTGAAAATTTCAAAGGATAGAAAGAGGTCTAATCTAATACCTTTATTAAAATAAAAAAAATTCCAACTCAGTTTTTTTTTTAGCCTACCCTGATTATCACAAAATCAGGACAGCGAGAATATTCACATTGAATACTGTATTTTTGAAAGCAAGCATTATTTGTTCCAATTTGTCCAAAATTGTATTAACTTAAGCAGATATAAAATATCTAGACTAAACATTTGTTATATTAGAAACCATGCATGTGTCCCCAGATCTAGTTTTTCTCCCTAGGTCTGGTTTTTAGAATGCTGGTGATAAACTAAGCCTGATTTATTATATGACCATCCTGTATGGGAAAAGACTGTAACATTGGGTTTCTTTGGTCAACCTTAAGAGATAGAGCAGGGGGACAGATGTGGCTCGGGTGGTTGCGCATCCGTCTCCCATATGGAGGGACCTGGGTTCAATCCCCGGGACCTCTAGGTAAAAATTTAAAAAAAGAAAAGTATAGAAGGCGCGTGGGCTGCCAGACTCTGTGAGCCACACAGCAAGATGATGATGTAGCAGGAGAGTGACACAAGGGAGAGCCAGGATGAGATGCACTGAAAAACCAGGAATTAAGGTGGCACAGGTGGTAGGATGCCTCTCTCCCACATGAGGTTCTGAGGATCAAATCCCAGGGAAGACAGGAGAGGGACGAGAAGAGAGGGCAGGAAATGGATACAGAGTTGCCCACCGAATGGACACAGAAACAGCAAAAACGGGTGGCAGGGGGTGGGGTGCAGGGTAAAAATGGATAAAAGTAAATAAATAAGTCAATCCTTTAAAAAAATGTATAGGGGAGGAAGATACATACTATAGTTAGTAGTAATACTTTGACAATGCTCTTTCATGCTTTGTTAACAAATGTTTCACAACAATGCAGGGTGTTTGCAGGGGGGAGGGGAGGGAGGGTGATGTGTGGGGCCCTATATGATGTTATGTATGTTTGTTTTGTAAGTTCACGATGTTTACTGAACACTTATAGTTTATTTATGTCTATGTATGAATGATATACTTCAATAAATTGTTTAAAAAATAAAAAATAAATATCCAGAATGATGTTCACCAAATAGAAATGACAGTTATTTCTGGGTGGCAGGATGGGTATAGGGTAAATTTTGAAGACCCTTTTTCTGTGTAACTTTCTGCACTGTATTTTTTTAAAATGATGGCTATGTATCATTTAATAAAAATATATTTTTAATAAAGAACACATCCATAAATGTGTTCATTATGTATAATTTTTCATATTATAAAGGGTTTTCATCAATTCATGACCTTGAAAAATCCTTGACAAAAATTTAAAGGAGAAATTTACCCATCTCATAAGAACAGAAGACACCAAGGTTTAATATTTTCATTATTACATATATGGCTAAATATATATGAAAAATTATCACTACTTCCCATTTCTGAAACCTTGGCAGTAGAAAAAGGCTACACACTGTTAAGTCAGACGCTTGAGCCTTGGAGGGGCAGGCACAGAGGAGTCAAGCCATATCATGCTGCAACTTTACCTAAAAGTGTAGCAGAATTTAGCTGTCAAATCACATCTCATCCCTTTAGTTTCTGCTTCATTGCTGGAACTCCCATCTGTACCAGGTGCTAAACTATGCCTCCTCTGGTTTCATTTCCTTTGTGCATTTTGGGATCTGTTATGGCAGTGGTTTCCAACCTTGGCTGCACAGTGGAATTGTGTGAAGAACTTTAAAATAATTACCAAAGACTGGGACCCAGCCCAGAGATTTTAATTTAATTGATCTGGAGGTGCAGCCTGAGTAGTGGGATTTTTCAAAGTTCTCCAGGAACTCTAATGTGAAGCCAAGGTTGAGAACTACTCTATTATAGCCTTCGCTGGCACTTTTCAGCGTTCCTCATGCTTACTTTCATCCACAGGGAATAAAAGAGATGATAAACGGTGCCACAGCCATAGTACTACTACTACATGGAATACACAAAATCTCAGTCCAAAGAGAACAAGGATCACTAGTATTTATGCACCTTAAGTTTTGCAGCACAGCCAAATCTAAGAATATAAAGCCTTTTGTGAGAACAAAGAGGCCAGGCACTCCTTACAACAACTTCAGGAGTCTGGTACTCCTGGGGGCACTAAACAGTGATTAAAACCCAGTGAATTAAATTCAGGTGCCTGAGAGGGCAGTGGAAATAGAATTAATTCCTAGTATCAGGCCAGAACAGGCTTTTAAATGCCTAAGTAGTTATTCTCCTACCTCTCGTTGCTGTTGGTTCAAATTATGTGAATTTCTCTGGCAAAGGGCAATTGTCTCTACAACGATATCTTCAACATCCTTCAGTGAGGGATCTTCTGTTCTATCTAGACTCAGAAAAAGTGTAAACATTACTTAAGGATATATTACTGATAATCTCAGTGTTTCTGTGAAAAATTATTTTTTTCCTTGTATAGCCTTAGTTATTTATTATATAATCATCCATAAGACTTGATACTGAGGTTTAGTAGATTAAAAAACAGATGATTTTATGCAGGGTTTTTCTCTATTAATATTTGGTATTCATGGTACATATAAAGCACATCACACTGAGCATTTTAGTATGCTTTAGATTACTAGCTACTCATCTACAAATAGATTAGTATGTAAAGTCCTTGCTCTAGCATCTCTTCCTCTGCCTATTTCTTAAATTAGATATTCCTCTAAGGTATTATCTTAGGCCCTTTTCTCTTTTTCAGTTTTCAATGATTTCAGCCATTCTTGTGGTTTCAACTCTCATGTCTTTGCTTCTCTCGTGACTTTCAAATCTGCAGCTTCAGCCCTTAGAATTGTCACCTGCCTCTAGGATATCCATCTCCATGTAGATAGATGTCCTGCAAGCACTCTGAACTTTGTGAAAAAACAACAACCCGTTTTTCTCCTCCTTTCAAACTTGCTCCTCCCCTCATATTTCCAAGCCAAGTTAATGGAACCATCAACTTAAAGTCAAACAGTTTATAAATTTTCATCATCAGTGATCCTTCACCCACACATTCAAATAAATTGCCAAACACTGTTGATTCTACTTCCACACTCGCATCTGCTCATTACTTTTACCCTGGCGAAGCTCTGCATCACCCTCAGCTGCACCACTGTAACAGCTTCCCAAACTTTTTTTTTTAAGATTTATTTATTTATTTAATTTTATTTTATTTTTTTGGTTACACATCCCTCCCCTTCTCTGCTTGCTCTTGCTATGTGTTCATTTTTTGTGTTCTTCTATGTCTGCTTTGTCTCCCCTCACTGCGGCGATGCGCCGAGTTAGCTCACTGCACAGGCGGCTTGCCCCGCTTTTGGGCGGGTCTGCTTCTGTTCCCAGGCGGCTTTTTTGCTCCGTTCGCGGGTGGCTTTTGCTCCGTTTGCAGGCGGCTTTGCTCTGTTCGCAGGCGGCTTGCCCTGCCCATGGCAGCTTTTGCCCTGCCCGTGGCGGCTTTTTGCCCTGCCCACGGCGGCTTTGCCACACCCACAGCGGCTTTGCCTTCTCAGGCAGTCTGCCCGCTCGGAGAGGTCCCCAGGAACCAAACCCGGGGCCTCCCATGTGGTGTACTGGCGCCCCGTCCACTGGGCTATACAGCCGGCCCCCTTCCCAAACTTCTGACTTCCAAATCTTCTTCCCTCGCTCCCTTTTAGACTGCCACTAGAGTTTTCTTATATACAAGTCCAGACAGATCACTCTCCCCCAGAAAAAACAGCAAAGACTCCAAATTTTAAAAATTAGAATATATGTAACCTCTAACCCTAAGTAAACATTCTGGCTCCTCTTCTCACCCGTGCTCTTGTATCACACCAGGATATTTCTTACTCCCCAAGGATACTACTGGCTGGGAACTTTCATGTTCATGTATAGAAGGCTCTTTCCCTGCTCTGCCTATCCAAACTCCCACTCAGCCTTCTAATCTAACCTCAAAGTCAAGTTGTGGAAGTTTGAGATTATTTATGAATCCCAAAAAGAAAAAGATTATGTTTGTAAACTAATCTATTCTTATGGGTATGATACCCTTTGGTTATACTGGATTCAGTTGAGAGGTCCTTGATTAAATTACCCGTTAAGATTAGGGCTTTGATTCAACCATGGCAGTAAGGTATGATTCAGGTTGAGTCCCTGCCCCCTTGGTGGCCCAGTATAAACAGACACTCAAAAGACACACAGGAAAAGAGATAACTTTGTTATTTTTGTTACTGGGGCCCCAGGGAGAGATGAGCCATTTGCCTGGTAGCTTACAGCTGATTCCCACAGAACCTTAAGCAGAAGAGAAAGCCCAGATAGGAGACAGCATGTAGAGTTCAGCGAACATCTTGCTTCAACACCTTGCTTCAACACGTGGCAAACGACTTTGAAAGCTTGAGTTGGACTCTTCAGGGCCTTGTAACTAAAGCTTTTATCCCAAATAAATACTCTTTATAAAAGCCAACAAATTTCTGGTACTTTGCATCAGTACCCCTCCTGGCAAACTAATGCACAAGTCTTCACAAAACTAGCCTGATTAATCAAGTTACAAACGGCTCCTGAATTTCCCTCACTTCTCTGAAACTTTTATTGGATCTTTTTTATGCACTCCATTCTACATGAATTAGAAGTTTTAATTTACATATATGTCTCCTTTGCTAGACTGCAGTTCTTAGGAGGGGATTGTGTTTTTGTCATCTATGTATAACCCACTGGAACTAGCACAATATCTTGCAATTATCAGATGCTCCAAAATTCTTAAACATACTGTCAAAACTGAATCTGAAAATAGATGGCAGACATGAAATTTTTAGTAAGAATTTTATCTTCATTGGAATTCAAAGAATTGGCTTCTCTAGACATAGCACCTGCAAATCATTGCACTGATTTGGGGGAAATATTCTTACTTTTCCCTCATTTTTATATGTATTATCTGCAAAAAAAATTCTCCTAACACTAAATGTTTTTAAAAAGAAACATATCACAATGCAACAAACCTAACATAATCAAATTGATGGAACACATACTGATGGTCCAAAAAATAACAACTAAAATGTCCAGCTGGACTACAGATATGGAAAAGTAAATCAAATGTTTACCAAGTTTCCAAAAAGTTTTAGGACAATACCAGATGCTCAAGATACAACATAGAGCCTACCATCTAGGAACTAACCATTAAAAATATAAACAATATAGATAGACAAACAAGTAAGCTAAAGAGAGTCAGGGGAAAACGTGTATTAGGGGACGGGGCAGACCAAATGTATTAGTGTGCTAAAGCATTGGAATACTGTAAACATCACCTAACAAGTGATTCCCTGACCTCCAGAAGGGCTATTTTGAAATTGTCAAGGATAAGATAGGAATTACATTTCTGTGATAAAGCCACTCAAGATTCTAAAATGTCAAGTTTATCTGCTCTGGGCTAAATTAAACAGATTCAGTATGAAAACACTGGCTATTACTTATTGATTAAAATCTCTGATTTGCTGCTCTTTTGCACATTATAGTAATTTTTAGTTATGTACCTCATTTATACAAAACATAAGGACAGAATTAAAATTTAAAAAGATTCAAAATAGTGAACAGTACCTAATTTTCTGTACAGTTAACTCCATAGAAAACTAGCATCACAAAGTCACAACGGTTTACATGATTTCCTATTATGAATCCTTGAAAACTAACTAAAAATTGGATCAAGTTGAAGTGGATGAAAAGCAATTATGCAGATATACCAATGTAATTATTACATTAATAAATGCAGTTTACCAGGGAACATTTTTCAAAACATGGGGTCCATGGAAGAAAAAAGAGTTATAAATTTACGTTCAAGAACTTACTCTCATTTTTGTGTGTTAGCTCTTGAAGTTTGCTTTGTAGTCTCTAGGACATAAAAAGAATACAGGAGGTGAAAGGAATACTTTATATTTCTAATATACCAAATATTTTAAAGAATATATTTTCAAGGAAAACTCCCAAGAAACAACAAGGTTATTAAGAAAGGTCCCTTACTGTCATTCAGACGAGAATCCTTGTGTATATAGAAAGCATAGCTAGCAGTATTAGAAAGGATCCAAAATACCATGTATCATTTATTCAGTCCCACTTTTGCTTCTATTGCTCGGCCACATAGTCACCATCGATATTCTTTAGGCACAGTAATGAGGATTAAGGTTTATCCATGCTTTGGATAAGGGAATAAAATCATACTGAGTTATGAGGAAAAAAGGATGGAATAGGTGGCAATAAAAAGGACACATCTATCCCCACAGTGTAATCACCGCCTCTATGCTGATGACTCCCAAATATTCAGTTGTAGTGTCGACTGCTCTACCAAATTCTAGATCCTTAAGACACCCTTATCTTATATTCCAAAGGATTTTTTTTTCTTTCCCAAAGGCTTCTTAATATACACTGAACCTGACTTTAATATATCCTATTTACCACAAATTTGCTCCTTTTCTTAGGGTCCCTATCGAGGCTAATGTTAAGCCATCATTAACAACTCCCTCTCACTCACCCCACACCATAATGAAATGATCAATAAGTTCTCGAATCCATCCCCTCTTCTCTCCACTACCACTGCCACTCCTAGCTCAAGCCCTCATCAACTCACACCTGTACTATTGCAACTGCTTCCCAAGTATTCTCTCTGCTTCCAGTTTTATCTCCCCTTTCCTGGTACCCCTCCCACCTTACCAGCTCCCCCCAGTCACTAGATCAACCTTTCTGAAACAAACAATATCAGGTAAGCTCCTTGCCTGAAAACTTTTGTTTTCCTCAAACTTTTGTTTGTGCCAATTCTCTAGCATGTCCTACAAAATCTCTCCAAATCTGGACCTAACCTTTGTTACTATTATATACTCCAGCCCTAGCAAAGCTGCTGGCTGATCCCTGAGCAGTCCATATTTCTTGAATTCCCGTGCCTCTGAAAATGATGGTCTTATTCCTGCAAGGATTTCCTTCATCTCCTTCCATGCTGGAAGTACTTCTACTTATTCCTTAAAACTAGGTTCATAGTACCTTTAGCAGATAAACTGCAAGATAAAAAGAAATATGGGATAATTCATAGTCTAAAAGGGATTAAGAGCTTATACAAGGCTTCTGAGGGGTGTTCTTATGGCCTGTTTTAGAATTATATGGCTCAAAAGAAAGTGGAGGCCAATATGGAACATTTTAAAATATAAATAGGACCTCCCTAATCTACTCCTAGCCAGATGGCAATATTTAAAAAAAAAATGAGGATATGGAGCAACCAGCATTCTCATATATTATTGTGGGAGTTTAAAACAGTACAATCACTTTGGAAAAGAGTCTGACAATTTCTCATGAAACTAAACTATCCCACGACCCAGCAATTCCACTTCTTGGTATTTACTCAAGGGAAATGAAAACATCACTAACTGGAAAGGAGCATGAGGGAAATTTCTGGGGTAATGGTAAAGTTCTTTATTTTTTTTAATGAATTTTTATTTTAGTAACATATATATAACCTAAAAATTTCACCTTTAACCACATTCAGATATAAGATTCAGTGCTGTTAGTTACATTCACAATGTTGTGCTACCATTACCATCATCCATTACCAAAACTTTTCCATCACCCCAAACAGAAATTCTGTACCAATTAAGCTTTAACTCTCCACTCCCCACCAACTCCCTGGCCCCTGCTAGCCTATATTCTAGCTTCTGACTCTATGTATCTTCTTACTCTATTGATTTCATATCAGTGAGATACTACAGTATTTGTCCTTTTGGATATGGCTTATTTCACTCAACATGATGTCTTCAAGGTTCATCCATGTTGTTGCATATATTAGAACTTTATTTCTTTTCATGGCTGCTAATATTCCATTGTATATATAAACCACATTTTGCTTATCCAGTCATCTTTTGATGGACACTTGCGTTGCTTCCATCGTCTGGCAATTGTGAATAATGATGCTATGAACATTAGTGGGAAAATATCTGTACAAAACCCCCTGTTTTCAATTCTTTTAAGCATATACCTAGACGTGGGATTGCTGGGTCATATGGTGATTCTATACTTAACTTTTGAGAAACTGCCAAACTGTTTTTCATAGCAGCTGCATCATTTTACACTCCCACTGTGGCAGTTTGAGATTACTTTATGAATCCCAACAAGAGAAAGATTATGTTTGTAAGCGAATCTATTTTTCCGGGTATGACACACTTTTGATTGTATTGGATTCAGTTGAGAAGCGCTTGATTAAATTACCTTTTAAGATTTGAGTCCCTGCCCCATTGGTGGACTAATATAAGTGGACTCTCACTCCAGAAGACACACAGAAGAAAGGACTCTGTCATTTTTGATCCTGGGGCCCAGGGTAGAAATTAACCATTTGCCTTATAGCTCAATGGCTATATAGGAATGGCTATATAGACTGATAGAGGAAGCCCTGAGAGACAAGCCCTATGTCAGCCTGCAGCTGAGATCAGGAAGAAGCTGGGCCCATGGAGCCTCAAGAGGAAAAGGAAGCCCAGAGGAGAAGGCTGAAAACCAGCAGAGATCGACTGCCACCTTGCTTTAACACACGGGAGCTGACTTTGGTGAGAAAGTACCTCTTATGGTACCTTGAACTGGACTTTCTATGGCCTTGGGACTGTAAGATTTTTACCTCAAATAAATATTCTTTATAAAAGTCAACAGATTTCTGGTACTTTGCATTAGCACCCCTTTGGCAGACTAATATACCCAACAACAATGAACAAGGGTTCCTATTTCTCCACATCCTCTCTAACCCTTGTTATTTTTTTGCTATTTTAATAGTAGTAGCAATGCTCTTTATCTTGACAGGGATCTGAGTAACACATGTGTATGCGTTTGTCAAAACTCATCAAATGATACACTTAATATCTGTGCATTTTGTAGTATGTAAATTTTACCTAAAAAAGTACCACAAATATTGAACTCTATTCAATAACATTCATGATTAAAATACTAAGGGGTAACATATACTAATGTCTGCAACTTACTTTGAAACATAAAAATTTAAGATGGATTGCTGAATGGATAGAGGTATAGATAGAAACATGACAAAGTAAATACAGTAAAAGGTCACCTCTAGCATTATTAAGAAGGCTCCATGAATATCTCCTTTCTTTTCCAGTAGATAAGCAGTAACTTCATGAAGTTGATACTTCTGGGTAATCTAAGAAAGGAAAAAAGATAAATATTTTAGTTCAAAAACCTCGTTTGTAGCTTGGGAATACCTTATCAAGGATGAAAAAAAAGCCACAAAATAAAAAATAATAAATTTGTACCTTAGTATTATACTACTTTACAGTATAAAATGGGATCATTTAACGGTTCTAATTGGATCAAATTCACTCATTTTTTCCCATTTATTTAAAAAAAAAAGTTACACACCTGGATAAGGTAGATCCAGTAGAGAAAAGGTAATATCTACATATAGACAGATAGATAGATAGATAGTAATAATATAAACTATTAACTGAAAAGTGTTTTAAGAGATATACAGTCAGAACTGGTAATCTCAGGAGAGAGTGGCTTGATTCAGAAATAGCAGAAGTTCTTAGATAATGGCTTGACACTGGGAAATATTTTAAAAAGAGAAAGTATTCCAGTTAGGGGTGCAGCAAGTGCAAAGGCAGAGAGAAGGGCAAATGCTGGTAGCATGTAAAGAATAGTTAGTAGTTTAGTTGTCTGCTATGGGAAGTATAAGAGAAAATAAGTGAGAGGTTGAAAAATGGGTCAGCACAGATCATAGAAGGCTTAGATAGCAGCTTAAGAAATTTAGGCTTCATAATCTAGGAAAAGAGAGAAGTGATATGACCGGAGATATCTCTCAGTAAGATAAACCTCAGAAAATTGAATAGAGGGGAGAGGCTAGAATTAAGGGAATCATTGAGAATATTTTTATATTACTATTAGTAAAAGGTTAATAAGAGTCAGACAAAAGAATAGAGAAGGGGAGGACTGTGACAGTCTAGAAAAAGAATTATAGGTCTTGGCAAATGATTTAGGGTGGGATACCCTGAAGATGGAAGCCAAAAGGTTTTGAGACTATCTCCTGGAGAAAATGGTGTGTGAAATAGGTTTGAGATACTGGGACTAGGTCCTGGATATATGGGGCTGGAGCTAAGGAGAGCAATTAAGTCTAGAACACAGTTGTCCAATAGAAATTATGAGGTGAGCCACGTTATCTAATTTAAAAATTTCTAGTAGCCACAGTTTAAAAAGGGAAAAAGAGAGAAGTAAAATAAATCTTCATATATTTCTAAATTTTAATACATATCTAAAATTCATTTCAACATATAATATAAAAAAGTATTAGTGGTGCTCACTTCAGCAGCACAATTACTAAAATTGGAACAATACAAAGAAAATTCGCATGGACCCTGTACAAGGATGACAAACATATTTGTAAAGTGTTCTATATTTTTGTACCATGCCAATTCAAGGTGTTAATAATAGGGTAGTATATGTGAATCCTATATCTTTGCATGATTGCTTTGTAAACCCACGATTTCTCTAATAAAGTTTTTAAAAAAAATTATCAATGGATGACCCTGCAATTCCACACTTAGGTATATATATCAAAGAACAAAAAGCAGGGACTTAGATACTTGTATACCAAAGTTCAAAGCAGCATTTTCACAATAGCCAAAGGGCAGAAACAACCACCTAAATGTCAACCAACAGATGAATGATAGGGAAAATGTGACACATTCAAATGATGGATTATTATTCAGCCATAAAAAGGAATGAAAGCTATCTGCCCTGACATAGGACCTGGATATCTCCAAAGCCCTCAGAAGGCCCTCTATTTGGGGTGATATCCATATTGGAAGCCTAGGAGGTCCTACTGGGATGTGCATAAGTGTTACCTCTGGGTTGGTCTCCCGACTCTCTTTGAAGTCTCTTAGCCCTATGAACTCATTTGTCTTTAACATTTCCCCCTTTTATTCAGAGTCTTTTTCCAGTCGTTCTGCCCGTTGGCATTTGTTAGTAATCCCTTGTGGCCAGGGAGGCTCATCCCCAAGAGTCATGTCCCACGCTGGGAGGAAGGTAATGCATTCACATGCTGAGTTTAGCTTAGAGAGAGGCCACATTTGAGCAACAAGGAGGTTCTCCAGAGGCAACTCTTAGGTATCCCTTAACACTAGGCTATTTCAATTACAACAGCAATGACTCATAAGGCTAGTCATCAATAACAAGGGCCCATCAGTGGAACATCCTCCTTTGCCAGACACTGTCCCTGCACTCAGAGGGATGTTGCTACTCTTCTGGAAAATATGGCAGAGCTCTCCAAGATGGGAATTCAGTGTTCTCCCATTTATTGAGTAATTCTTCACCCCGTGATCATGCCCTGTGAGCATTTGAACAATTATGTATGCCTTTTATGTATGTTCAGGTGGACTTCCTCCCATGTATCCCCAAACTTGACACACCCCCACCAATGATCCTCTCCTGTCCCCATTGTGACCCTTCTGTGATCCATAGCCTCTTCACAGGTGAAGCCAAAACAATAACCAATTGCAATGAATAGGAAAATGAAATAATAATGATATTTAAATGTAAGAGTTAAAATGTAGGACAACTTAAAAAATAAAAAATAATTTTAGAAAATTTTTAAAAAATAGAAAAAAGAAAAGATATTATTAAAGGATTGAGCTATTCAAAAAATGTGAAAAAATATATATATATGTCTAAAAAAATTTTTTTTCCCCGATTTTGCCTTCTGAGGGCTTTGGAGATATCCAGGTCCTCTATCAGGGCAGATAGCCCCAGAGTTTGGTGCCTTACCAGTGGGCCCTAATTTGGAACCCTTGCTCCTGAGAGTGACAGAGACTGACCGAAATATGTCTTCACTGCTCCTGACCCATCGGTCTCTTCTATTCAAACCTATATTTGATGCCAGAGTTTTAGGTGTACTTCCAGAGACCAGAGCCTATGCGCTATCCATGTGCCAACTGGGTCCAGAGGCTCTGTGGATCTGCAACTCCTAATCTACAACTCAATGGACTCACCCAGGACACCTAGTGGGGAGATGATGATCTATCCTGGGGAATGGAGAGAGCCTGCAGCTGCAGGCAGATCCACTCTTCCATTGTATCCACAGGATATAAGCTTCCCCTCACTTGGTGGTGGAGGGGACATCACCAGCCCAGACTCCTTGGGATTGGGGGAAGAACTACGGACTAGAATGGACTTGTTGGTGGCCTTTCCTTCCATTGTTATACATGCAATGGAAGAAATTACAAAATTATGTGGAGCCAGGGTCACTGGACACTTTGGGGGCAGGGAGAGGGAAGGGCAATTGTAATACAGGTTTTTTTTGGGACTTGGGAATTGTCATGGGTGATGTTATAATGGAGGATATAGGCTATTTTATATCAGCATGTATCATGCAGAACTGTATGGAAGAGAGGGTGGTCTACAGTCTGAACTGTGATCCATGCTTGATGGCAAAGCCCCAAAATGTGTATCATAGGCGTTGTGCCACACTGATGAAGGATATATACGTGGGAGGTTGTGGGAGATGTGGGAGGGTGGCATATGGGTACTTCTAAAATTTCCGTGTAACATTTATGTAATCAATTATCCTGAAAAAAAAAAATATATATATATAAAATAATAAAATGTAAAAAAAAAAAAAAAGGAATGAAAGGCTGATAATTGCTACAACATATATGAACCTTTAAAACATCATGGCGAGCAAAATAAGCCAAACACAAAAGGACAAATATTGTATGATTCCACTTATATGAAATATCTAGAATAAGCAAATTCACAGAGACAGAAAGTAAATTAGAAGTTACCAGGGGCTGAGGGGAGGAGTATGGGGAGTTATTGCTTAATGGGTAAATAGTTTCTGTTTGGAGTGATGAAAAAGTTTTAGTAATGGAAGATAGTGATGACAGTACAACATTGTGAATGAATTAAAGCCTTTGAATTATACACTTAAAAATGGCTAAAATGGCAAATTTCATGCTTTATATACGTTACCATAATAAAGATAGTTTACAGTCTTCTTTGAAGTCCAGTGTATATTTTATATTTACAACACATTTCATTTCAGATTAACTACATTTCATGTGCTCAATGGCCACCTGTAACAGTGGACACCGTATGGGACAGGTCTAGAAAATAAAATTGGAAGCCACCGACAGAAAAAAATGATTGGGCATAGAGAGAAGAGGCCAAGAACAGATTCATAGTAAATATTTATATTTAGGAAACAAAAGAATAAAAATGCCAGGGGTTTGTGGTCAGAGAATTAGGAAGAGAACTCAGGACAGTAGAGTTTTAGAGAAACCTTGGGGGGGGGGGGGCGTGTGTAGAGCTTAAAAGAAAAAATGGTGAATGGTATTGAATGCTACAGAGAAGTTACGTAAGAAAAGTGCTAAGGAAAGGCAGTTTAGGTACAATGATTATAACAGAAACCAGTCTACAAGAGCCAGAGAGTGAGTGGGAATTCTAGCAATATGGCAAACTAACCTAACTCAGCTTACCTCCCCATTATTAAAACATAAAAATGATGTACAGTCTATAATAAAGCATTTTTAAAAAGCTGCTTTCAAAATATAAAAAAACTTATATGCCAGAAATGAAGAAGAAAATCAAAGATAGAACTTGTTAGTCTGATGGTGTTGTAGCTGCTGGTGCTGACAGTGGTGGATGGGAGGGGGCTCGGCCCATGATGTGGACCAAAATGGATAGAAGCTGGGTTTTTAATGCCCAGAAGAGACATGGTCATGGACTCCTGAGAGGTGAGGAGCTGGAACTGTGACCACACCATAAAGCCAGAACATTGGAAGGGGACACAACCTTAATAAAAGGGGTATTGAAAAAAACTCTCCCCACAGATGCAGAGAAGCAATAAAAAAGCCTGGCTACACCAGGGGTGGGTTTGGAGAAACAGTGTGGGGATGACTTTTCAGAGTGAGAAACTGTAACCCCAAGCACAATACACAGGTATGGAGGTGAAATTTATACCACCTGTGAGACACAGGAATTTCCAAGCCAAGAAATTAATATATAAACTGCTACCTCATCAGTGAAGCCCATGGGACTCCAGAGAAAAAAACAGAAAACTACTCTCCTATAATTCAGAGTATGGTGGACATCACACAAATAATAATCTCCACTGAAGATAAGCTCACAAACAACAACAACAAAATGCCATAAAAGGAAAGCATCCACCATGACTGAGAGTCAGGTCACATAAGGAGGATTCAAACCCAGGATCTAGGCTGGGGGTGTCAATTTTTTTCTTTAAAGGGCCAAATAACAAGGTCTTTGTCACAACTTGCTATTGTAGCATGAAAGCAGTCACAAACAATATGAATAGGCACGGCCGTGTTCCAGTAAGACTTTATTTACAAAAACAGGTGGCAGGTTAGATCTGGCCTATGGGCCATAGATTCCCAATCCCTGATCTTGAGATAAAAGGTAAAAAAATCCAGAAGATACTATAAAATAAACATGTTTAAACTTATTGAGGGAAAGCAGAGTTTAGAAAATGTGTTGAAATTCTACAAAGCAAAAATAATTCTGAAAACAAGGAATATGGCCATAGATATTAACATTCAATAAAGAGATTAAATAATAAATTAAACACAGCTGAAGAAAGGATTATTAAACTGGAAGTGAAAGATCTAGGGAATTACCCAAAATGCAACAGAGAAGAAAGATGAAAATTAGCTTAAGAAATATTCAGGATATAATGAGATGGTCAACTTATGTCTTTTAGAATTCTAGAGATAGAAAATGGGAGAAAATGGAAGATAATTAATATTTGAAGACTTAATGGCTGGCATTTTTCAACTGATTAAAGAGAATGAATAATCACACTGAAGAATCATATTGAGTCCTAAAAGTAAACTTACACCTTGTAAGCAAATAATACTTTAAAAACAAAAAATAACATCTCAAAAGCAACTAGTGGATAAAGACAGATTAATGACAAATGGATTACAATTAGAATGACAATAGACTTCTTGTAACAACAGAGGCTAAAAGACTGGACTAAAATCTTCAAAATAATGAAAATCACAGCAAAACTAAAAATATATACCCAGGTTAACAGCTGTGGGTAAAGGGTTAACAAAACCCTTTTCCCTCTAGCATCTGGTTAACTTTGTAGTTCCATTTCCCTGGGAAGGAATAAAAATAGCATGTCAACTATATTACCAGGCAACATTGCTTATGGTAAAACTAGCTTAATTGATAAGTTGCATCTAGACATCAAGAATTATAAATACCTGATAGAAAGCCATATCTTTGGGATTCCCAGAGTGTGGCAACTATTGCAAGAGGACCCTGGAAGCCATGTCTATGGGGTTAGGACAAGGGATACTGGCTCCTGAGGGCATATGCTTCTAAACCAAGATAGCAACCATACCACCATCTCCCCCTTTTTGACTCCCCACCACCCCAGTTCCAGTTAATAATGTGAGCAGTCACCTGGGGGCCTGATGGAATAGCTACCAAATGGCTGTAAGGACTACTGTCTGACTACTGAGAGGGCTACTGCCATGGAAGAGGAATGTTTGAATCCGTCCTGCTGGCAAGCTGTGGTTCCTGTCCTATAGCTTTCTGAGTAGAATGATGTCAAGTGCAGCCTATGACACCATTCATAGTCTATGAGTCTGAAGGTTTTATTAGATCTTAGAAGATCCCCTGGTAGGTGTGGAAGAGTGGAACATGACAGATAAGAGGTACGTTATTTCTAAAACAAACAACACAGTAAAGATCTGAAGTCAGTCTGGCAAAATGTTAACACCTCTGTAAAATTGGAGTGGTGGATACATGTGTATCTGATATTTGGTATTCATATATATATATATATTTATAATATATTTGAACTATTTCATGATTAAAATTTTAAAAGTCTACCTTCAGGAGGTAGATGTTGAAAACACAGGTTACAATGTCAAGAATGTTGACAGTAAAGGAAAAGAGATAATGGTGCCTTAAAAATAAATTTTAAAGGAGGAATCCGCTAGCTTCTTATAGAAGACTATGCGACTTTGAATTGAAAGCAGGAGAAAACAAGGGAAAAGAATCAGGGCAATGACTATG
Organism: Chaetophractus vellerosus; assembly: GCA_004027955.1. Lineage (NCBI taxonomy): Eukaryota > Metazoa > Chordata > Mammalia > Cingulata > Chlamyphoridae > Chaetophractus > Chaetophractus vellerosus. The sequence goes on from PVKH010001385.1 coordinate 24,840, forward strand.
CTAAGGCTACTGCACTGGTATGTAGCCTATCACATCTCATGGAATAACAAGCCTGCCTTACCATCAGTGCCTGCAAACAAGAGCTTGGTCTTCTTTTAATACTTTTACCATATTCCTTTTACTAGCTGTACTGTGTTGGTTAGAATTTCTGTAAAGCTTGATTAATAGCAATGATGGACATGTATTGTTTATGGCTTTCATGGAATAAATGGGGAAGCAGTTTACTACAGCAATTAAGAGCAGACACTATGAAGTTAGACGGTCCAGGTTCAAACCCAGGTACTCCCCCTTATTGCCTATACACTTAGGTAAGTACCTTACTATGTGAGTCTCACTTTCCTCAACTTTTCCTTTGGAAAAGTTTATGCTTGCTGTCTCTACATCATTGGCCTTACCTGAATGGTTTCTTCTAGGCGGTAGCACTCAAGAACTTGCAGTGTCTCTGTAACTTGGTTTGGGTTGAACTGACACAACAGTTCAATGAACCTCTCTGCAATACAAGGAGATATGTGCAGCAGTTCTTGATTTATATGATTACCTTCCCTGAAAATATAAAAGGCAAGAGACTATTAAATTGTGGTAGTATTTAATCATGTATATAATTAAAGGCTATATGTAAAAAATGTATTACTGTAAAACCAAGACTGTCTTCTGGTCAGGTAACAACATGAATTAAAAGTCTCAACGTTACTAAGGTTACTGTAGTGAACTGTACATTACCTCTGAAGAATTCTAAATCACAGTATGTCCCAGTTTACAATGAATAATTAAGGACATGATGTTCAGTTGAGGGTCCTAAAAACCACACCAAAAGTTACACTGTTGCTCAAAAACAAACAGGAAGATACCATCCAGTCCAAACAACTTGATCCATCTTCCAGTCTAAACTACTGTCCCTACTATACTTCCTTCAAATCATGTTTTAATTACTGCTTTAATTATCTGTCTTCTCTAAAAGACTAAGTTTTGTGAGGGAAAGGGCTATGTATCTTCTCACTAATTTTCAAAGTCTATCACAGTGCTTTGTATGTACCAGGGGCTCACTGCTTAGTTGTTAAAACAAACTTAAAAAGTGGCTGAATAGTAAGACTCAATCTGTATGGGATCATTTACCTGTATGCCAGCTACTCAAAAGGCCCACTATTCATACTGTCTACATAAAAGCTTTCAAAGTAGAGTATTTGTTTTATCATGCTGGACTCACAACTATTGGTGGCCAAAAGGAACTACTTAAGAAATCAATATTGTTCACTGGAGACCTAAGAATCATCTTCTCTGGATTCAAAAGAAGTCAATTCCCTGTGAAAGACCTATCTTCTCTTCAGAATTCCTTAACTAAAGCTACTTAGATGAAGAATTGGTTTAGACTTAAGATAAAAAGATTAAAGCAGACAGTCTAATGCAGCACTTCCCAGCTTTTCTCATATCACAGTACACAAAAAAAATGATGGTATTTGCATGGCCCACCAGACTGAAGTGTTGAGATTGCACACAGGGAATTCTGCTTGCCCCAAAAGCCAACCCCAATAGTTGAGGGATCAGTCTCTAAGCACATGTGAAACCCATGTGCAACAATGGGATAGGACTCTCTGGATTCCAGGGAAAGAAACAATTTGATCCATCTTCCAGTCTAAACTACTGTCCCTACTATACTTCCTTCAAAGCATGTTTTAATTACTGCTTTAATTATCTGTCTTCTCTAAAAGACTAAGTTTTGTGATTTTATGAATGTTCTATAAATGAAGGAGGGATTACATTTAGATATAGGAAATTTTTCCTAGCTTAAGAACTTTGTAACACTCAGTCCCGCCCAGAGGTTGGGTGATGAACTCAGTAAATTCTGCTGCTTGGGGCTTTCAATACATGCTGATTGGTTAATTTAATAGGTCCTCGAACAGGCTATAAATTTCAAAGATCAAGTTTTTTCCATTTATTATTTATTTATTTTAGTATTTTGTCTTTGTATTCCACATCTTTACAGAATTTTGTTGAGAGACAGGCTAGTCCCGATGTATATTACCTGAAAATTTTCATTTTATTAAATGAAATGTAGTGTCATTACTATACCATAAACTCCATAAGATCAAAGACCATGTTTCATTTCTTGAGTGCTAGCTCATAATAAATAGGCGCTATTACAGAAAATGTATATTGAACTGAATTAACTAGAGCTCTCGCATCAGACTGCCTTCAAACAGAGGGAAACAAATATTGAATAGAGGAATGAAAATTATAGGAACTAGAGTGATAAAGTCAGATACAGCTAGGAATAGAAAGAAATAGAAAGCTGAATAAATAAAAAATAGAAGATCCACCTGATGAATGCTGGAAAATGGTAGTTCTCTATTTGGAGTCAAGGTTCTTTCCCAAAAGAACACTATTATATAAAAGAGAAAGGGAATGTACTGACCAGTTTCTCCCGGTTAAGGTGAGCCAGGGTACTCTCCTGATGTTTAGGCTCTATTATAGGTGGTGTATTTTGTTTATGTCATACTGCTGTTAATATGTCTTATACATGCAAGGCTATGGAGCAAATTAAGATTAGACATAGGCGTCTGCTGATGAATCAGAGTACTTAATTCCTTCCAGAATCTTTATTGGCAAAACCATTTATAAGTAATGAAGTTGTGAACATGCATCAAATCAAACAAATCACCCAAATGAATAGATTTTGATGCATTCATTTGTGAGGGAAATAATGTGTCTGCTGGGAAATGATTAGGTAACATTAAGGTAATCAACTTTAATAAATAAACTGTAGAATTAATGAATTTATATCAATTTCTGACTGTTGCTTATCAGTCTTGTATATAAATACAATTTATTTATTATATTCCTTTCCAAAGCTATTTCTGTTAAATCTTCTATTACTGCTTGCTTTGCTGTATGTGTACTGCTAACGTTAAAGGCTGTCAGACATGTATATTAGACCTAAATCTCATCTATTCTTTCAAGAATCTCCAGTTTAACAAGAGCATTGGCTATAAGGAAATAAACATTTAAATATATATGAAAGGGAGAATTTCACAAAGCACGCTTTCTTTTAAAGCTGATACCATTAACACACATACACATTCTCCCAAAATTCAGGTTGGAGAAAATATCCACTTTTACTCTGGCTGTGAAAATCATTTAAAATTATCACTTTGTACATTGCGCCATTTTGGGGGAAGGACAAAATCATATACCAGTTTTGAAAAACTTACATCAAAATGACACTAAACAGGCCCTGCCTGCGGGTGAGCCGCCAGGCCCTGTGTGTGGGTGCACCACCAGGCCCTGCAAACCACGCAGCAAGATGACGACGTAACAGGTGACACATGGGACAGGCAAGACAAGACGCACCAATAAACCAGGAAGGTGGCACAGGTGGGTAGGACGCTTCTCTCCCACATCAAAGGTTCTGAGGCTCAAACCCCAGTGAAGACAGGAGGAGAAGGATTAGAAGAGGGGGCAGGAAACGGACACTGAGAGTTGCCCAGCAAATGGACACAGAAACAGCAAAAATGGTGGGGGAGGGGGAGTATTAAAAATGGATAAATGTAAATAAATAAATCCTTAAAAAACGTACAGGGGAGGAAGATTTGGACTATAGTTAGTAGTAATACTTTGACGATGCTCTTTCATGATTTGTTAACAAATGTTTCACAACAATGCGGGGTGTTTGTGGAGGGGTGATGTGTAGGGGCCCTGTATGATGTTATGCGTGTTTGTTTCGTAAGTTCACGATGTTTACTGAACACTTACAGTTTATGTATGTTCATGCATGAATGATATACTTCAATAAATTGTTTTTAAAAAATGACTCAAATTCAAATTCTGACTTCATAATATTTGACAATATTTTTTCTGCTGGAATGAAAAAAAGACTGGTCTAGTCCCTCCATCTCCTCCATCTCACTCTTACAAGACCACACAAACAGGTCAGTATGGACTTCTCTTCAAGATCTGTAAATACTAAGTAAGGCAAAGGATTTTACAATCTCCTTCAGTACCTTGTTTTGACAACTTAGAGCCCTTTCGGTTTAGCCTAAATCCTGTTGGTTTGAATTCCCTGCTCATTCTCACATATTCTATCCTTGTAGGTGGTAGGACGCCGATGACTACTCTATGCCTTTTAGACTGAGAACTCAAAGATATCATACATGTGACAGTTTGAAGTTCTTTTTTGAATCCCAAAATATTATGCTCTTAAACTAATCTGTTCCTGTGGGTGTGGTATCCTTTGATTACATTATTAGATCACTTTCAATTAGATCACTTTAGAGCATTTGACTGGACCATGTCAGTGAGGTGTGACACAGGTATGGTCTCCACACTCTTGCTGGGTCTTATGTAAATTGAGAACACAGAAGAAAAAAAGAGCCGCTGCCATCTTTACCCTGCTATGTGAGAGACAGGACTCCAGGTTCACTTACAGGTGCAGAAAGACATAGAATCCCTGAGAGGCTCAAGGAGATGAAGCCCAGGGAGAGATGTCTAATCGCCCACAGCTGAGCTCCAGGAGGAAGAAGATAGAGACCGCAGACCTGTCAGTTTGTCAGGTGGCAGGACTCCAGGATCTGCCAGAAGCCTACTTTTTGAGAGAAAGCATCTCTGATGATGTCTTGGTTTGGATATTTTTACACCCTTGGAACTGTAAATTTTTACCCCAAATAAATCCCTTTTATAAAAGCCAACCCATTTCTGATATTTTTGCATTAGCAGCTTTGACAAACCAAGACAACACATAATACACAACAGTAAAGATAAATATTTTCCATATACTTTCCACTCAAGTCAATTACTAGAATTTCGCAAGGTCTTTAAGCTGATCTTTCAGCTTTCCATATATACTTCATGTTAAAAATGTCACAATGTATTCCTACGGATGCCAAATGAACAAAAACAGATGAGTGCACCAAACTGCCCTAAAAATACTTTAAATGTGATTAGTAAGGTAGCAAGGAGAGTACCTACAAAATTTGCATGAAATTGTATAATAAAAAATAATCTTCCACACAATTGATGAGCAATTGGCTTAGATGAAAACCTGTTCTCTTGTGAGAAGGAACCCAGTGGCATTCTTTGGTCCCTTTTTCTTCATGATTCCCTCCTATGGGAACAGGCACGGGCCCAGGCCCTTATAGGCACAGACTAATGCAGACAAGCTACCTTCTGTCTGAGAGCAAAGATTCTGTCCCATCAAACTGATGAAATAGAAGATCTAAGATAACTGACTTTAGGGGATTTGTCCCTCTCATTTCCCTAGTTTCAGTAATAATCAACTGCCAAAATGTATTTCTTCAGATCTTAGTCAAATGTTTATCATTTCCCTGATGTTCACATAAAGAAAGTGTATAGTTTCAATTGTTCCTCTGCATAGGTATGAAGAAAGGATTTTAGAAGCTAACTAATGTAAGATTCTCATGATTTCAAGAACAGAAAGAACAATTTATATACATAACCATATAAAGTTTAAACAGGAATTGGATCCTTCTAATGTACAAACTTCAATTAAAAACTCATAGAGTAGGAGTTCTAGGAAGATGGCATCAGAGTAGGCAGACAGGGCTTAACTCTCTTACAAAAACAACAGAGAAAGGCCAAATGCTGCTCAAAGGACCTATTCTGGGGGTCAACAGACCAGGACAGTGCTATACAACCTCCAAGAGGGCAGGGACAGAGAAATGAAGAACCTGAAACAACAAACATGAGTTACTAAACCCCTTCAGTGGCTGGGAAGGGCACCCACCCCCCACCCTCAAAACATTAAGCCTGTATAAAATCCTTGACTCACTGCAGCCAACTGAGAGGGCAACAGACATTTTCCTCACTGTCAGCTGTTACAAGGGAAGAGGGAAGGTGTGTTGGAGGGCAGAGAGTGGTTTCTCTTCAGTGAATTCAGCAAGCAGAACTCACTTTGAATCTCAGTTCTGGCTAGACCAGAAACATGGGCAAGCAGAGGTTGAAAGAA
>PVKH010001386.1:0-30806 GCA_004027955.1 Chaetophractus vellerosus
AATGGATAAAAGTAAATGAATAAATAAATCCTTAAAAAAAGTATAGGGGAGTATGATACGGACTATAGTTAGTAGTAATACTTTAACGATGCTCTTTCATAATTTGTTAACAAATGTTTCACAACAATGCAAAGTATTTGCGGTGGGGTGATGTGTAGGAGCCCTGTATGATGTTATGCGTGTTTGTTTTTTAAGTTCACAATGTTTACTGAACACTTGTTATTTATGTATGTTCATGTATGAATGATATACTTCAATAAATTGTTTAAAATAAAAATAGGTGGTTTATTCTTTATTCCACAGGTAATGAAACTGTGATTCAGAGACCTTTAAATGGCATGCCTAAAGCTCTATTTTTAGGTAGTGGAAAACTTGGAACACAAACTCAGATCTTTCTCTCCCTCTCTCTCCCTCTTTTGCCTTCTCCCTTTCTTTACTTCCTTTTCCCTCTCTCTTGTTCTCTCTCCCTCTCTCTGTCTCTTTCTTTCCCGGTCCCCTCCCTCTCTCTTCCCCTCCCTTCCCCTTTCCCTTCCTCCCCCTCCCTTTCCTCTCCCTCTCCATCTCCCTCTCCTTCTCTCCTATAATGTCTCTATAATACCAGGCCATAAAGCATGATAGCTCCCATTTCCTGTAGACAGTGGCTAGATGGTGTTTTGAAAGAGTTAAGTAAAATGTACCCTGATTGTGATAAATGTCAGAAACTTGTCTTTATAACTTGGATTTAATTCACAAATAAGGAGTAATTATCAATATGTCGCAGATGAAGAGGTGCACTTCTGTTTCTTGGCTTATGGATGCAGTATGCCCCAGGGAGTTTCACAAATCCACATGGCACCTCCCAGTGCTGGGATCTGTGTTGGCTGAACAAAGTGTGAAGCTTCTATGTGTTGGGATGGTGTAGGACTGGTTGCTATCTGAGGAGATATGTATAAGATTACTTTACCATATGTAAACATAGTTTCCTTTCTGAATTTGTTCTTAATCCATGATTTGGGGAAGAATACCAAACTTGGGTATAGAGTTGTGGTTTTTTTTTGATGGGTGCATTTATCTTTGAAAGTTTTACCCCAAGGGAGGAAGAAGAAGAAGAGGTAGACATGGTTCTTTCCTCATTTTGCCATTCTCTCTTTGCACTCTTGTGCCCCTATTTTCCAACCAATTCAATATTATCAGTTTGCTATAATCTTTTGATGAAAAAGGCATAAAGTGTTCATAGACTAGAAGTTATTAAGATTTTAAGTCACATAAGACTACCTTTGGGGCAATTTTTTATGTGTATTTCCATTCTCAAGTTAAGGGTACGGAGGCATGTAGGAATATGAGGGGATATGTAGCTCATTCCTCTTCCACAGCCCTTTTTTTTTCCTAGTCTGGGGGATACTCTGCTTTAGGCTGGGTATGTATGCTGAAACGGACCAGTTATTAGATTTATATGTTGTTAGGCTTTGGTGGTTGGAAGAGGTTGGTATGACATTCAGATGTGTACAAAGGAAGACATCGTGATATAATGGGATGGGCTCTGGACTATCACGAGAGCTCATTTCAGTTGCTCACAAGCTGTGAAACTTTGGTTGAGTCAGTTAATTTACAAAGCCACAGATTCATTATCTGTAAAATAAGGATGAATAATAATACCTACTTTATTGTGCAGATTAAATGAGATAGTACATGTTAGACATTTAGAACAGTGCCTGACCCTCAGGAAATATTAGTTGCTCACTTTTTATGAAGCAAGGAAAGGGAAAAAAAAGGAAAGAACAGCAATCAGACAATAATGATATTAGTTTTGAGAATAATGTCTACATCATTTCAATTTGGTCTAGGAGAAAGAGAATTTGTCTAGAAGACGGAGGCCTGGATTTTCCTTCCAGCTTTGCCACTAGAAAGTTGTGAAATCCCTGCTGTTAGACTTTCAGTGTCTCAGTTTTCTCATCTGTAAAATGAGTGTATTAGATTACATGATCTCTATATAAGTGTATAGTTTTGCCTTCAGAAGATTTTTATCTATCCCCAAGCAGTCTATACCTGTTTCACTAGAGTGTGTATAAAGTCTCAGAGGCTGTAACAGTTTGATATTGTTTATGAATTCCAAAAATAGATATTGGATTATGTTTGTAAACTGGTCTGTACCTGGGCATGATTAAATTATGATTAGAGCTTTGATTGGGCCACAGATAAGTCTACATGGCAGAGCAGAGGAATGAGTTGGAGTTTTGATGGGAGAGCTTTGAGCTGGAGCCCAGGAAGTAAGCACACAGAGGAGTAGAGCAGCCCAGCCCAGAGAGAATCAAGCCCCGGGGAGAAAGACAGAGCCACTTGTCTGATAGTCTACAGCTGGCCTTGTGGAGACAGCAGGGTAGCTGAGCCCAGAAAGAAACAAGTCCCAGGAAGAGAGGAAGTCAGGAAGCCTGAGCCCTCACAGACAATGGCAGCCATCTTGCTCCAACACGTGGCAATAGACTTTGGTGAGGGAAGTAACTTATGATTTATGGCCTGGTAACTGTAAGTTTCTACTCCAAATAAAAAGCCCTTATAAATGCCAACAGATTTCTGGTATTTTGCATCAGCACCCCTTTGGCTGACTAATACAGGATTTGGTACCAGAAGTGGGGTAGTGCTTTTGCAATTACCAAAATGCTGGAATGGTTTTATAAATGGGTAAGGGTTATTTTTTAGAGGAATTGTGAGATACTTGATGGAAAAGGCCTAGATTGCTTTGCAGAGACTGTTGGTAGCAATATGGAGTCTGAAGTTATTTGTGATAAGGCCTTAGAAGGAAATAATTATGAGATGGATGCTAAAGAGACTTTTATAATGCCTTAGAAGTAAATGATGAAACCATTTTTGGAAACTGGAGGAAAGGTAATCCATGTTTCAAAATTGCAGGGAACTTAGCAAGATTAACTGCTGGTGTTTTATGGAAGGCAGAATTTGAAAATGGCAAGCCTGGGCATTTAGCTGAAGAACTTTCCAAAGTAAACTTGGAGAATGTGGCTTGGTTTCTCCTTGCAGCTTATAGCAAAATGCTAGATGAGAGAGATAATCTGAGGACTGAATTGTTGGGCACAAAGAAACCAGAAACTCCAAGCCTCTGAAAATCAAGTCCCCAGATGATAGTGCCCCATTTGAAGACTTAACTAAACTTGGAACTTGTAAATCAGGATTGAAGATCCAGTTATCTCAGAAAGACTTGTGGAAAGTCTTACTGTCTGATGGCTTGGATCCCTGCTTCTTGCATGCTAAACCAACAAGCTTTTTGAGAGACCTGTATGAACAAAACCACTGTCAGCTTGGACTAAAAGGGGCATGGAAGGGAGAGGTTGAAGGAGAAATGACTTCAAGAGGAAAACCATGGCAACTGAGATCTGCAATTAAGACATTGCCTTGGGCCAAGAAAGGAACCTCACCCATGTGTACAGAGAGGCTGAGTTTGCTCCTGCAGTTGAAGAGCGTGAATTTTCCCACCCAATGTTCTGGGAGAGTTTTGCCACCCCAGGGTGCAGAGATGGTGGAGCACATTCCTCAAGTATTAAGGTGGTTAAGGTCACCACCCCATAGGTCTGAGAGGGTACACCTGTCCCCCATGGATTAGGGAAGGCCAGATGGTTAACTCCTTGCTCTGAGAGGGTTGAGCCTGTATGCCAAAGGTTAGGGAGGATGTTGTCTTCACTTCACTATACTAGGGGGACTAAGACTCTAACTCAAAGATTGGATAAAGTATGGCAATCACCCCATTGCTCTTGGAGGGTGAGGTCTGGAGCTTGGTTGATACCCAGATGTTTGATGAGGGTGGAACCAAGAAAATGGCCATTGGGCAAGCCTGTGGAAAGGGTGGGTCCCCATAAGGCTTCAAGGAAAAGAAACCATTGTCTTAAAAATGACTCTCAGACTTTGAAATCAAATGGAGGATGCCCTGAAGGTTTACTGAACTGTAGAGGACCTGTTACTCATGTTTCCCTCCCAAATTCTCCTTATGGTAATGAAAATGTTTATCCTTTGTCTGTCCATTTGTGTATTGGAAGCAGATAAATTGTTTTGTAAGTTTGAGAGGTCTACAGCCAAACAGGGCTTTGCCTCAAGACAAACTTTATTTCATTAAATTGATCATGATATGATTTTGTACTTGCATTGTTACTGATTTAAGGCTTTTTGAATATTGTAATGAACTTGGAATTCAGAAGGTAGAGCGTAGCAGTTTGATATTGTTTATGAATTCCAAAAATAGATATTGGATTATGTTTGTAAACTGGTTTGTACCTGGGCATGATTAAATTATGATTAAGTCTCTGATTGGACCATGTCAGTAGGATGTTGAGTACCTGCCCCCTTGGAGGGCGGGGACTCACAGATAAAACTATATGACAGAGCAGTGGAGTGAGCTAGGGGTTTGATGCAGGAGTTTTGAACTAGAGCCCAGGAAGTAAGCACACAGAGGAGTAGAGCAGCCCAGCCCAGAGAGAATCAAGCCCCGGGGAGAAAGACAGAGCCGCTTCCTGATAGTCTACAGCTGGCCTTGTGGAGACAGAAGGGTGGCTGAGTCCAGAGAGAATTAAGCCCCAGGAAGAGAGGAACTCAGGAAGCCTGAACCCTCGCAGATGTCAGCAGCCATCTTGCTTCAACACATGGCAATAGACTTTGGTGAGGGAAGTAACTTATGCTTTATGGCCTGGTAACTGTAAGCTTCTACCTCAAATAAATACCCTTTATAAAAGCCAACAGATTTCTAGTGTTTTGCATCAGCACCCCTTTGGCTGACTAATACAGAGGCCAACAGTCACGTATCACAGACAGGACTGTTGTTAAGATGTGCTTTTCCCTGTGCATCTATGTTTATATGAACAAGTATTTATATTCTTTGTATATTTATCTTGTGCCTGAGTATTTATGCACCTGCGTGCTTATTGAAGTAAGCCCACTAGCATACATTCATACATTTTTTGTGGGTATGTGTGTTTATATATAACCTATATATATATATATATATATACAGTATGTGTATATATATAAATATATGTCTGTGTATATGAGAAACAGATGCACTGTAGGCAGATAAAGCAGATAAATATAGATCCAAATAGAAGCATAAGCATATAAATATAGACTCTATATAGAGTGAAAGCAAGCAGATAGCACCATTTCATTATTGCTTGAAGTCTTTGTAATAAAAGAGTGGAAAATCAGTATCTGACATTGAAATTATTGACTGAATGACACTGTCAGATCAAAAGACATGGTGTAAGGTAAGAAAATAACCTTGCTTTCAACTTTGAGGAGCAATTAACAGGAAGATATATTACTTTTAGTTATTTGATTTATGAAATCTTTTAGATGCTATGTAGTAGAGTGTTTTTAAGTGTACAGATATGTCACCTTTCCTGAAAACATCACACCAAACAAAAAAAAATAATAAGAAATAAAAAAAGAAAAGTTATTCCATTCCTGAGAAAGGACTTGGCAAAGGTGACCTGGATCCCTTCTGTTCACAGGCTGTGATTGGCAGATCTCTCTTGTTTCCAGGTATGGACAGATGAGTTGGTTACATTTTACGTTATTTTTCGCAAGCCCCTCTGAAGTCTTTGAGGAAACCCACTTAAAGGAGGTATTTTGGAGCCAAGGACAATCACCATTGTTAAGTTGTTGTCATGATAATGCTTGCAATTTTGTTTCATGTGTGTGTTGTGTGAGTGACTACTGGGCTTCCATCTGTTACTTTCATTTCACTGTTTTCACCAGTCAAAATAATTGGTTGTGAGTTTTTGTTTTATTTTGTTTTGTTAGTGGGGAGGATCTTATGAGTTATTTTTAGCTGGTTTGGCTTAACTGGGTAATTTATTTTTTAATGTTGCAAGTTATATCTTGGTCATGTGTTTAAATACTATTTGAAAATAAAAAGGAATAGCCTCTCTCCACCACCCCAAACCTCATGTTTCCCTGAACAGATTTCAGCTTTTTGTAAGAACATTTAGAGAAGTTGAACTTTGAAGAAAGCCCTTGAAATTGTGAGGATACAAAGTCTGCTTTTGCCCAATACTACACAGCTATCAAAGATGTTGCTTTTTCTGTTTAGTTTACTATTGCTTTTCCTTACAGGAATAAGAGAAGAGGGCCGAAAAGATGTGCTGCCTCTTCTAAACCAGGAGTTAGTATTTCTTCTTTCCTGCTCCCAATCTGAGTTTAGTATTAGGGAGAAAAGGAGGGACAGGCAAAGCAATAAGGACTCATTAAAAGTTGAGGAATAAATTAGTGCTGCCAAAAGAACCATCAGTTCTTCCTACTTTACCCTTGAATCTGTTTGGCTACAGTTACTTTTATGTTTAGTTCTTCACCAAAATATTATTTTAAAAGTACAAAAAAAAAAAGATGTGCACAAGAGTCTTGAGTAGCATAGTGCATTAACACACACACACAGTAATAATAATAATAATAATAATAATGTTAAAGTTTGAAAGATTCATCCAAAAAGAACACATTGGGTATAAAATGGATTATATTCTCTATGTTACAAATTATTTTTAAAAGAATGTTTCAAAGCAATGTATAAATTTGGTAAACTCTATAGTTCTTCAGACCTTTCTAAAATGCGCTTCAGCGCTAGTGTTATCTTGAATAAGTGTTTATTCATAAAAGTGTATATGTAAAATAATATATCTACATATAAAAGTTTCAGTAAAGAAAAGTAGACTTTTGGAAAATAATCATTTGCTAAATTAACACAGTAAAATTCTTATATCTTTTCACATACACACACAATCCTGACTTAGAGCCCCATGACCTACTTAGGTTAAAAATATTTTAAGATTATCATTCTGAGGGATGTAATGTACATACACAAACACACATACATACATCCTTCCATTTTTTCTTGCTTTCTGTTTCTTTCCTTTTCTCCTGGCTTACCATATTTACTGCTTAGCTTTTGTCAGTATGTTATAGTAATTACCAGAAAATTTGGCAAGGAAAGAAAATTGTATACACACACATAAAGACATTCAAATTTTAATGTGTATTAATCATCTGATTTATATGCATTATATTTTTAAACTTTTATCTAGTATAAATCTTTAAAGGAATTTTTATAAACACTCAAATATCTGGTCTTATTTAAAGGTTCTTGGAAGATTGTGTATTTCCTTTACTAAGGACAAAGAACATTCCATTTGTTTCCAAATATGCATTTGGATATTTGCATTTGAATAAACAGGGACTTATCAGAGCCAAGAGCAAAGCAAGAACCTGTCTCTTTTCAGGAGTCATTTATCCTTTTCCCCTCCTACTTGGAGCAGGCTGGGGCTCTCATCACTGGCATGGAGAATTTTTTGTTTAGATGGCTTCAGATTCAGCTCCTGACCTTGGGGTGAATGACAGTGCATTGTGGGCCTGAGAGTCAGAACTCACCTTCACAACTTTTTAATTAGCTCTGTGTCTTTAAGTAGGTTAGCTAACTGCTCTGTAAACTAGGTTGCTAATCTATGAAACGGGCCAATACTCCTTTACTTCACAGAGATATTATGAGTATTAAATGAAATGATATTAATGATGTATGTGGAATGTAGTATGCCCTCCATAAATGCTAGTTTCCTTCCGGCCTATTATTTTTTTAACTTTTTATTTTGAAATACTTTTAAATTTACAGAACATTTACAAATATAATACAACCCTCATACAGAGCACTCCAACATACCCCTACCTACCCCAACCCACCCCCAGATACCCAGATCCACCAATTTTAACATTTTGCTACATTTGCCATATCATGTCTCTCTCTCTTTCTCTTTCTCTCTCTCTCTGCTATTTGTCTATCTGCCTGTCTGTGCCCTATTAATTTTAATGTATTTCTGTGATTTCCTCCTCCCATCCCTCCTCACCACTGTGGCATAGCATCATACAGTAGCCATTAGACATTATAGCCAAGGCTAGAGAAATAGGAGCAAGGAATTTTAACAAAATTGAATTATCAAACATAGAATTAGAAGACTTTTCAACAAAGTGTTGCTGAAACCCTTTCGCACCAAGTGGAATGAAATACCCATCCAAGTGATATACATTAAAACTTTTAAAAGATTGGGACATCCTTTTTTTGTCCCGAAGGAGTACATATACCAACTTGACATCTTTCATTCTACAGTGGCTGTTGCCTACCTTGACTCACTGTGGATTAAGCTCATTGATTAGTAGCACTTACCCTTTTTAGGGAAAGGTGTGGGGTTAGATCCAAATGTCACCGAAATTGCTTAATAGTTGCTGTATGTTTTGTTTTTTAAGGAATAGGAGGAATAAAAACCCTCCCACTCCAAAATATTTGGAGCTGCATTCAGTCTGGATCTGATCATTTTAGTTGAATTATAAATCCCATAAGAATAAGGTTTATAATGGAAACAATGACAAAATCTAAATTCCAATGATCCTGGCAGCAATGTTCCTACTATCTAGAGACCTCTTTCTCATGTTCAAGTTCTCTTTTAATCTCTTCAGACTTTATTTTCTATTTAACAGCCATTTTAGTGTGCAACTTTTTCTGACTTTTAGCGTCTTGGAATCAAAAGTGTTTAGTCAGTATCATTAAGCCACTCAAGACACTATGATTTCTCTGGATCTCTTCCTGTTATGCCATAAGCAGTCACAAATGGAATATAGATGACATGGAAAGAAAGAAAAGGGGAAAGAAAGGTGATCTGGTCTAGTAGAAAATGAGTGGTCTAGAAATCATTAGGCTTTGCTCTCTACCTTTGACTAAATACTTTGCCACACTGGGCCCGTTTCCTCCATGATTATCCAGAGGTCTAGACAGCTGCAACATTCCATGGGGAATTCCAGGTTGTCAATAACCTATTGCAATTTTTAAAATGGCAACGTGTACTAAAGGCCCATTTATTTTGTAATATTAAATCCACATTCTTGCATCCTTTATATTTTCTCACGCTCTCAAAAAGCACATTAACAAAAAATGATTTCTATGAGGAAGAAGAATAAAAATTGAAGAAACAAACGAAAAGTGAGCAAATAGGAACACTTTCAGGTTAGGAAATGAGGTAGTAACTGAGTAAAAGTGAGAGGGCAGGATGTGAAGATTCTAGCCAAAGTTACAAAGATTATTATGAAGAATAACAATTCTAAACAGTATACTCAGGTTTAAGATAAAAAAATTAAGTGTCATTTTACATAATAAAAGGATTCCTTGTTTTATAAAAGAATCTTTTGACATCTTTCCCTATGGCATTTAAAATAAGGTTCAATTTATATACCTGTGCTTTGTTCCATGCTATTCAGAAATGAACTGTGAACTTTAGATACTAGTACCAACTCTGTCTCAAAATATATGTCCCTGGGAAAATTACCATCTAAGCCTCAGAATCTCCATATATAAAATGAGAAAAATTGTCATCCACTTTTTAAGAATCCATGAAATGAAAAAGCACTGTCTTCTTGACTTACTGCCACAGTGCTTATTGAAGGAAGTTGCTGAATTTGATTATGATACTGATGACCAAAGTTTAAGAGAAAAGTTTTTGAAGATTTGCTGAAATGTACAATCTTAGTCCTAGATGAGTTAAGAAGATGTTAACCCCAGTTTTTAAAAGGCAATGTGGCCTAACAAACTTTTATTTGAATCTTCAACTGGAATTTTTGAGAGGTTGTAATTGCAATTCTTTTCTCTAAAGGTGTCATTTTCCAGTTATCTGAAAGATAGCATTTCTGGCTCTCTAATCCAGAATTTATTTTTCTCATAAAACTCCTGTTTAACCAAGAAAAATGAAAATCAGTACATTCTTGGTTGCCCTTCTATTTATTTAAATTTGCATAACCTAATCAAAACCCAACCTACCTTGCCCTTCAACAAAAAACCACATTCTCTCCCATTACTAAATGGCTACATTCATCATGAGATATTGATATCTCATGACTTTTCCTTTAGGACGTGTCTGTGGAAATTAAAAGGGACTTTTCTGTGCCTAAAGCTGAAATGGAAAATAGTCCGAAAGGACTGGTAGAAATGAACACAAAACTTAGCTGATGTTGTAGTAAAATTTCTGTTCAGCTTTTTCTGTAATAAAATGGAATCAAAGCCAATTGATCCCCAAATAACTGCCTGATAATTCCTTTACATCATTCTCTGTGTCCATAGATAAATGATAGAGTAACAGCTTATTTCCCAGTTTAAAACACTGGAATGTTTTTTGTTTTTTTTTCTGAAGCACTTCTAGGACAGTTTTCCAACACAGCTGTTCTTCTCAGAATCATTGTATTGTTTTTAACAAACACTTCCTGAGCATAGAGAATGTGCCAAGCACTGTGCTAGATGTGGGTGTACAACCATATACATACAGCCACCCATCTTTAAAGCATCCCATGACAAATGGACCCAGTAGGCATCTGTTTAATTATGTTAAAGCTAGAATGGGTGAAAAAAAGAAGGCCATTTGATAATCAGAAAGGAAACCCCAAACCCTTGCTCTGTCCTTTATATGACCACCTGTAAGTTGTCCTGTTCACCATTTACAAACCACACATTCAGGAAGGAAACAAGTTTCCTGTTTCCCTCTTTAGCTGGCTGCTAATAAAGGGAACTTTTTTCTCTTTCTCACCTTAGTGACCATACCTTCTTGACCATAGGAGGGCACTTAGGTACAGGAAGGTCTTGGGCTTAGCAGCAGAATCAGCTTCACCCTCACAGAAGGGTGAGGCTAAGCTCTGGGGACTTGCTGTAGGTCATAAGGAGCAGAGGACTGGGGATGTCTATGATCATCCTGATTAACAGTTAAATTTTAAGTGCTCTCCATAGGTATAATGTAAGAAACTATTTAAATTTCTTTTACAAGTTGTTGTTCATCAGTTTAGGATCTGTATTAGTCAGCCAAAGGGGTGCTGATACAAAATACCAGAAATCGGTTGGCTTTTATAATGGGTATTTATTTGGGGTAGACGCTTACAGTTACCAGGCCATAAAGCGTAATTTACTTCCCTCACCAAAGTCTATTGCCACCCGTGTTGGAGTAAGATGGCTTGCCGAAGTCTGCCAGGGTTCAGGCTTTCTGAGTTCCTCTCTTCCTGGGGCTTATTTCTCTCTGGACTCAGCTGCCCTGCTGACTCCACAAGGCTAGCTGTAGACTGTCAGGCAAACGGCTTGTTTCTCTTCCTGGGGCCTTTTCTCTTTCCTCATGACCAAGCTCCTCTGTGTGCTTACTTCCCAGGGTTCCAGCTCAAAACTCAGCATCAAAACTCCAACAACCATCTCTGCTCTGTAATGTAGTTTTATCTGTGAGTCCCCGCCCACCAAGGGGTGGGGACCCAACGTCCTACTGACGTGCCCCAATCAAAGCTTTAATCATAGTTTAATCATACCCAGACACAGACCAGTTTGCAAACATAATCCAATATCTATTTTTGGAATTCATAAACAATGCCAAACTGCTACAGGATTCTTCCTCATTTTGCCCATTTTTCTTTCATTATCTTATATTGGGCTTTTTTTGCTCAGCCAAGTAATTTGTGGCATATCTTCTTCCAAAGTAAGTATTCAAAGATTTCTAAAAGGTTTTTTTTTTTTTTGATGCATTTTCAAAGGAGATGGGTAATATGGAACATATTTATCTTTGCCCTGATGCTATCCCTGTCTGTTTTTCAGGGAATATTTGAAACTAGGTAAACTAGTTGGACCATAGCATTGGCTACACATACAGATTCACAAATGCCTAGAGAAGAATGGTAAACAGATGCATATGGAGAAGTCTGATAGTTTAGTGGAATTGAATGCTAGTAATTTGATACATTAGTACTTTTAGAGGTTCACCTGCCAGTAATCCTCATTAGAAATAAGATTTGGATATTGGGGTCACTAACTCCATATTTCCATATTTCCAAAACTTGAACAATTACCAAAAATCTGAGCTAGAGGGATGAACCTAAGCCAGGCATTAGAATTGTTTCCCTAAATGAGCTCTTTACCCCTCCCTTTTGTTCCTCCTTTTTTCCTCTCTCTGTTTCTTTTTTTCCTTCTTTTCCTTCCTCCCCTGCTGCTCCTTTCTTTTTAGTGTTCTGAATTCATTAGATGGCATAGTGTAAATCAATAGTAAACGCTAACCGCCTACTCTGTACTCAGTTATGCAACATCACATACCCGGTACACAGAGACAAAAAGGGAAAAAGCACACACAGCCTTTACATTCAAAAGCTCTTGCATAATTTTACTTTTCTACAGCCAAAAAGAAAAAAAAAAAAGGAAATAACAGATGGGGAAACAGAGTTGGTTTTTTTTTCCCTTTTCTCAGACTGTTGAGAAGGGAGTTAGTTAACATCCATGGCCATTTGTAGTTGCCCTAGGCTGCAGCAAAACATCCCATAATTGTCAGTGCCTTAACTGATTTTAAAACAGGACTTTGTGACCCTCCATGATGTGGTGAAATTTCCAGGTAATACAAGACGAAAATTATTCTGAGGTGTTTAATGCTGACTTGGTTTTTTTATTTATTTTATAGAAAATCAACAACATTTAAACTATGAAATGAATTTTAAAATAGAAAGAGGATAAGGAAGACGGCTGTATGTGTGTGCATGTTTTCACTTGAAATGTATCCTGATGTAATATTTATGTAAAATGCCAGTTATATAAACCCTGTCTTCCTCTTGCTTTTTACTTTGGGAGCTGTATGAAGCTCTAATGTTTTCTTGTGTTTTTTTTTCATGATAAAGTGCATTCAAACCCCAAAGTATTAATGAAAGAAAAAACATCTAGATGCTACAGCATAGATACTTAATTCAAACTCCCTACAGAATTCATCCCCTAAACAACAGTTCTAATTAAGAACCTGTAGTTTGTGGAATACTTGTTTAAAACTTTCCTATTACATTCTCTTCACTGGAACACCTTTGGATTCGTTGTACTGCCTTTCTTTAAGTCTCAACTATATAATACAGTTTTTTTTTCTCTATTTCCCTTTCACCCCTTCCCCCACACCCACTATTTGTCATTGGAGTAAATTCCCTTCCCAGCTTAAAAGGGAACACAGTGAGATTTGTATGCTGTTTATTAGCCTTTCTTCCCTGTTATAATGTTTTGTTTCATTTCACTGACTAGATCCTCAGGGAAGCAGGCATTGGTCTGATACAGGAGGTTGGCATGCTCTTTTGGTTTTGTTTTTTCTTTTTAGTTTCTGCCTGACAAATGGTTACAAAATGGACATGAAATAAGGGAGAGCACATCACTAGGCGATGGTCGGTATCTACCAGGAGAATGTAAGATCGGTGCATGTAGGAGTGAGTGGTGGTGATGGCAGTTCTGGTTGTTTTTGATGCAGTCAGGAAAGGTGAAAGTGGGTGGGAGAGAAGATGGATACACCATGGTCATTACTGTATGAGGAGGAACTACTGAGGTGTTTCATCTCCTTGTATTTGGGATCAGCATCATTCTTTTAGGTCATTTTACTTTTGGATATGAAATTGTTTCATTTGATTCTGCTGAAGTTATGAGGCTAATTTTTCCTTAAATTTTTAAAAAGGTTCAGGCTATTTTGTAATTTGTATACTTTTCCTCTTATGTGTTAGCTATTGCAATTTAGGATTCCTTTTTATGCGGAAATCTGGTGCAAGAAGATAAAAATCAAAGCCAGGAGAATATTGTCTGGTTTTTCAGGTTTCGTTGCATTTGTGACTCTCTGTTATAACAATTTAGTAATCAAGGTCATTGGAATTATCATGTCTTCTTATTTACGATATAGAGGCATCTTTTCTTGTCTTATAAATGTAAATAATGACTAAGTAGTGTTTGCATGTATATATACATATATAAAGTATTTTATAATTGAATTTCCATTCAGCTGTTTTTTCTTTTTTCCTTAACAGAATCTATAGCTTAGGTAGATTTCTTTGTGGAAAAATAATGAAAATTCTAGCCTTTAACCAGGAAATCATCCACAGATAAATTTTCCATGTCCCTCTACATGTTTATAGCAGAGTTTGGATTCCCAATATGCATTTGGTATACATGTACCTGATTACCAAAATGAATTCTGCACCATGTAAAATGGTAGAATTCCATGTACTGTAACTGTAACATAATTCACAATCTGTAAGCAAGTGCTTAATTTTGGCATGTATACAGGAAGTCATTTTGAGTACCCTGATTTTTAAATGGGTTGCCTTGATTGAAAAGAAAACTTAGGGCTCTATAGTGGAGGATGGTTAGCATTTTCATGGTTGTCAAAAATAGTCGGAGGCATCTGGTAACAAAAGAAAGTAAAAGAAAAAGTCTGAAAAAATTTTCCCCTGCCTCACTTTGTCAGAATAGCATCCATTTTCATCTTGGTGGGGTTTTAAACTCTCTGAACCATAATTAGGGCAGGACTGACCTTTCAGCATCCCATGTGTGCCAACATATTCTATTCAGACCTCCTTTTCTCTTGCAACCACATCCCTAAGAACATGTAGGTTACTTCTAGTTTTTCTCTGAAATATGGTATGCAGGCTTAGGAAGGGCTGACAGGCCTAAACTTTTTACACTGTTTCCAGGGTACTAAAGAAGTTAGGGAGAGTTTTAAAGTCCTACACAGCTCTTCCAATCTCACCTTTTGTTGCTGTTGTCAATAGTAATAAACATTTTTTTAATGTTGCAACAAGAACTTCTTTCACTGGCTTACTTTTTTCAAACAGAAGCATTCTGGTTATGCCTGGCACATGGTAGCTGCTTCATACCTATTTTCCTGTGTTGTGGTGACCTGGTGAGGCATCTGCTGTGGCCTCTCTCTCACAGTGCTTATGGGATGAAATCAGATACAGAGCTCCTCAAGCTTCAGCAGTGGACACATTGCCCCATTTTATAAGAAAGCCCTTGTTGCCTTATCTCTGTCTTCATTAAAGTAGCAAATTTCAGAAAGCAAGTATACATCTTTCTTGATGAGCTTTTACAATGGTCAGTGCTGCATAAACCCTTGAATCATTTGAAAACATAATTTTTGGCAAACTACTTTGGTGATCCTCATTAAATTTCACATGCAAATGTGCTAGGTACTTTTGATTCTTGGTCTCAAATATACTCGTCTTACACTCTGCCACAGGGTCCTCTGAATCTTAAATTTTCTCCTTTTTCTCCAGACATTGCTTATTAAAATCTCTTTTATTTATAGAGGGCCTAGGATGATGACTATAGACAAATTTTATCTAGAGTTCTTTTTTTTATATGAGGTTTTATTACTGTTAGCTATAATATTTCCTGATCTTTCTAAATCAGTTTTGGCTTAAGGTTATCATGCTGGTCATTTTCAAGGCATCAATCTGCTAATGATAGTGTAAGGGAGGGTGATCTCTGGGAAAATCACCTGTGGCTTCTAAATTAAGAGCAGGTGAAAAGAAAAGCATGGGGAAATATTGGTAGGTGACTGCTTGTTAGGCAAGCAATTTTTAAAATACAGATTATATAATACGTCAGGATTTTGTTGCTCCACAATAGAGCCTTTTTAAAATGTCAGTTTGGGGTTTGTTTTGTTTCTCTGTGACTTAGCATAAAAGGTTTTGGTTTTAAAAAGTTTCAGTTCACTTGTTCCATTTGTCTTAGAGGACTTGGAATACAGTACTATACATTTATTTATACTCATGCAGGAGAATCAGGCCAGTAACTCATAACTTACGAAACCAGGGGTAAATAATCCATAGCTTGTTCTCCCACCATTGCCACAATATTTATATCCAGAACACAAGTTACAAACAACCAAAAACAAGGAGAAACCAGTTTGTTTTTATTTACAAAATATTTAATCAAAAGTACAGTAAAGTTCAAATGGAGCTGCAAATCCTGGTGGTTCACAATGGTTTGATTTATTTTTTAAAACAGACCATGGATAATTAACCATAAAACATAACTTTCTCAACGCAGTTTATAGTGAATTGCAGAAATGGGCAGCAAGTCATTCACAACTGGTTGCAACTGGTTAGAGCCCTTCAAGTTACAAATGCAAGCTGTTAGAAAAGCCACTTTCTCAGTGCACAGTTACATTTTCACTCTCAAAGAGAAGCATCCTTTAATTATTATATAGCATCATTAAGTCAGTGTCCCCACGTGAGAAATAAATGGGTTATTTTCTACGAATGCCATGTTTTCATAAATTTAGTAAAATAATTCCTTTTACTTACAGTACTCTTTTTATTTCAGAATGTTTCACCACTCCTAACTGGACAGTCGTCACAACATTGCTGTGTGGTGAGTAAGTTTCATTATCTCTAAATGATAGTCCAAAATATTGAAGTGCCAAGAAGTCAAGTATATTTCTCCGAGGCTCAGAAAGAATTAGATCTAAAGGCTGTAGTGAGACTACCACCTCAAGTACTGAACTCAGACAGAACATATTTTGACATTTGGTGGAGGGTGGATCTTTCATATCATTTTTGCTCATTAAAAAAAAAAACAATACCATCATTTAGAAGGATGAGAAACATGATCCCAAGAACCTATTATCACAGGCTTTCAAAAAACATTTTAGAATGACATGGCTGGATGGGGGTGGAAGTGTTCAAAGGACTTGTTTGGAAGAGTATATAGAGGTATATATTTCCAGAGGAGATTCCGGAGTGAATAGAAGGGGTATGATGGTAAAGTTGGGCACTGATGTTTCCCATATGGATCACTGGATTCTTTGACATTAAAGGGAAAAAACCCACAAAAACCTCCCAAACACATTTTGTGATGCTTTGAAATACCCATTACTATTCTATGATATTCTGCAAATTTGAAAGGCATTTGCTTTATTTGGATCAATCTGAAAATCCGACATGATTACTCTTGCATATACCCACAAAAGGAAGGAGAAAATACCCTTAAGCAACATGACTATAGCTACCATCTACCAGCTAGATAAGAGGACCTAGACCAGGGCTATGAGCACAGGACTGAAGCTGAGTGGTCTATGTGTCTTTTATTGAGAATTTGTAAAGTTACTAAAAATTATATTTTGGATGCTCTAATTCTTGAGATTACAGTGGCTGGGAAGAAAGAATAGGTCAGGACTGAGGGTATAGTGGTAGAGCATCATCAAGAGAGTCAAGGCTTGAAACAGCTAAATTTGCTAGAAGATGGCCTGCATTGAAAGGTACTGGCAAATCTACTAGGAAGGGTGCAGGAGGGACAAGGTGACTTGCCCAACAGCTGACTATGTTTTGCCCGGCTCCAGTCGGGCTTTTCAGTCATGAACACCATATTCATCCAAACCTTTCAAAGTCACGCTCTTGACTTCACTTTATATGAATTTGTGTAAAATGAGGAAAATAATCTCTTGGGATAATAAAGAAGTGTTTCTAACAGGGATTTTCCATAGCCATTGCACATAATCTGTAGTTGTCACTATGTTGTTGTTTCTAATTCTGTTGTACATTTATCTCTGTCTTTCTGAATATACCCATCTCAAGCCCACAAGTAGGATTATAACTCTATCTCCCTCCCCACTCCATCTCCCACACTTTACTTGTTATGCTGCCCCCTAAAAAACTCCTATCAAGATGAGTGTCAGTACTCAAGGGGAAGGCTTATTTGGTAACTTTAATTCGCTGCTCCCTTTGCATTTTTCACAAAAGGTCCTGAATTTCACACTTCTTCTGCCTTGCAAAGAAGCCAGTTCCTTCCCTATTTCTATCCAACACACAGAAAACTCTTTATGTTTCTATGATCAGATAAAATCTGTACTGACGTTCTTTTCCTCTGGGTGTATTTTACTACTAGGTATGAAGATTTCAACTATCAGGGCAATGCTGTGTGCTTGCAGTTTCTCTGTTTTAGTAAATGACAAGCTCCTTGAGACAGGAGAGTGTATCTTATCTATCCATTAATGAATAAATATTTATTTTCATTTTAAAATGATACTTGCGTATTAAAAATAATTTAGAAAACTACATACAAGTAAAATGAAGAAAAATAATTATTTCTATAACCTAAATTAATCATTAATAACCATT
The DNA here is from genome assembly GCA_004027955.1 of Chaetophractus vellerosus. Taxonomy (NCBI): domain Eukaryota; kingdom Metazoa; phylum Chordata; class Mammalia; order Cingulata; family Chlamyphoridae; genus Chaetophractus; species Chaetophractus vellerosus. The sequence continues at coordinate 17,932 of PVKH010001386.1, forward strand.
TGACATATTTCCTTCCTCTTACTTTTCCCGGAGGGTATACTTTTTAAACATCCTATTATCATACCTTTTGTATAATTTTGTAATTTAGCCTAAGAATGTTTCATGTAACTACATAATCCTTACAAACATCATTTAAAATAAATATATACTGTTCCTGAAGAAGAATGGCTTATTTAACCTAAATGTCCAATAATTGTAGTATTGTTTTATTACGTTTTTTTTTTTTTTTGCATCTACAATACCTTGCATATAAAAGTAAATGAATTGGTAAATAATGAATAAATTAATCAAGTTTAAGTATGTATTTAAGTTTTTTTAAATTTTCAAATATATGGATATAGACAGCAAACTATAATGAACTCCTATGTACCCATCTCCTGGCTAGCACAATTTAAAGCATGCTTCATTATACCCCTATATATTTTGAAGCAAACCCCAGACATCATAGCATTTAGTCCATTAATATTTCAGTCCCATGAGGACTTTTTATGTGCTAATGTTAAGAACATTCAGATAAATATTTCTGATCACTGTGTATAAAAGAATTTATCTGCTGAGTATCCTGCCATCATATTTTCTAAGATATAACATTTGATCATAAAAGCTCATCAAACTGTTTCATAATATTCTTAGGTACAGCTGTAACCCAAAGGGCAATTTGGTTGACTAGAGAGATGTTTCACAGATTTGGCTAGGTTTCTTGGAGAAACTATTTTTCTTTTGGCACTTTTTTTTACTTCATTCAAATTTAGGATGATAATATGCATGACATCTATGCAGCATTAGTTATACTCATTATTGGATATATGCATGTAGTATGTACGATTCTATATCCTAGGTGAAAAGAAAACCTAGTCCTCTGACTACTCAGTATGGGTTGGTTGCATCCAACCCATACAAGATAAATATGTCAAACACAATTAAACCTAATGAAACCCTAAATTTAAAAGTTTATAGGGGAGCAGATGTAGCTCAAGTGGTTGAGTGCCTGCTTCCCGTGTATGAAGTCCCAGGTTCAATTCCCTGTACCCCCTAAAAAAAAAAGTTTAAAGTTTTGTGTGTGTGTTTGTTTATTTTTTTTAAAGATTTATTGACAGTAATGAAAGGCACGTGATTCATCTATGGGCTCTAGGAAGTCTGAAAAGGGAGAGGGGGAGAGGATTATATAACAATAGCCCCAGTAATTAACATGCTGGGGAAAAAAGAAAAAAAGAAAGAAGAAAAAAAAACAAAAAATGTTGTCTAAATTTGGGGAAGTGGGAATGGAGGGAGATGGTGCATTGCAGAACAGAGGGCACTACTTAGGTACTCCATATTGTTGGAGTTTATTTGAAGAATTATTTTAGAGATGAATGTTGTTATTTAATTCCCTATGAGCCAGCTTTCCAGTGGCTAGATTGAATCCTTTACACAAAGTGTCTGAGCTCCTCAGATGAAGAATGCTCTGTGCAAATTAGGCTCTTGGTAGAGAACCTGTGGTTAGGGTTTTGTCCTGCTTTCCTGCCTGTGAATTGCGGGTTAGTGACTATTCAGTAGCAATGTGTTGTTCAACAGGTACATTATACTCATCAGATATTCAGGATGTGAGTAACTATGTAACATACTGCATCAGTATAAACTGAATTTATGTGTTACTCGGGTCTATTTAATCTTAGCAGCACATTTTCCATTGGCCTCGAAAGTGAGTAGCTGGAATATTGATGTGCCTAATCCTTAGGGAAAGGTAAAAAAAAGAAAAAGAATTTCTCTACAACACCAAATCTCTGGAAAAAATATGAGAGTTTACAGTATAGACACATACAAAATATTTTCAGCCAAAGCTGGTAAAGCAAAGTACATGAAAGAAGAAAAGAAGAAAAAGGAAGGTAAAAAGAAAGAACAAAAGCAATAAACTGTCCCAAGCAAACAGAAAACATCTGTAAAACTTGCCAGATTGGATGGTGTAAACAATACCAAACTCGTTGTTTTTTTTTGTTTGTTTTGTTTTTTTAATTTCCATTTCACTCCCACCCCACCCCCTATCTTCTGATCATCCTATTTTCCTTTTGCCTGGCCTGTTATCACCATCCTTAAAATGTCAGTAAAAGGTCTGACTGCTTGGCATCGTGGCAGGCTTCATAAGGAAAGATAGATAGGAACTAGCCTATCTATCTAATAACTATGTTACTTTAAATCTGGAAGGATATTTCACCATAGTCCAAATTATCCATGTCTGAAAACTGTTCATCTTTTCATCATTATTTTAAGATTGATATTAACAACACAACAGCTGGACGAATGGCATAAGTCCTCTTCACTTCTTTTAGCTTCCTTTTTCTTACACATGGTATTGGATTATATGGCTCTTGTCATGCAAACCTGGAATATAAACTGCCTTTGAAAAAGAAGTTTAAAGTTAAAAAAAAAAGTTAAGGTTTAAAAGAAAGAAGTTACCCATGTTTCTTTTCAGCTAATGTATTATACACTATACTCAAGTGAACCACCAATGCCTCATTGTGATAATAACGTTAATAATAATTGTTATTAATGATAGTGTTTACTTCTTGGAAAGTGTGTATGTGTGTGTACTTCCTTATGCCTCGCCTCTTTGGATCCGGGTGTTTGTTCAATTATTGTTGCATTTGTGACCTTGTGTATCCTCAAGCTGTGAAACATTTCTTGGAATAAAGTAGTAGTCCACACCCTCTACCTCCTTCCTCCTCATTACTTTCTGAATCATGGTTGGATGATTCTGCATATATGGGGCCAGGAATCTTAGTGCCTTTGGTGATTCTGCTTCACCTGGTATGGCAAGGGAAGGATAAAATTCCCACTTGAGGCAGAGAGATCCAAGATGATTTTAGAGCTGGTTCTGTCCTTTCACACTGGAAATACTGGGGGAAAAAAACTTCTTTTTTTTTTTTTTCACTTTAACTGGATGTAAAAGAAGATTACTCAAAGCCCACGATGTGAGGAACATGCTTTGGATATCTCTTTTGGGACTGCTCTCTTTCATCAGGAAACCACACTAGGGTCCATGGAAGACTGGTTCTGTTTGTTCTATCCTGCTCTATGAAAGCATTCATCATGTGCTATTGATTTATACTTTTTGATCAAAAGTAATTTGCATTCCAGGTTTTTGATGGCCACTCTCTGAATCAATCTAATATATTTGTGGTATGGAGATCTGTAACCTCTGAATACTAAGTTTAAATATTTTCATAATTAATTATTTAAAGACAGTTTAGCCCTTAGCTATCTCTCTCTCTCTCTGTTCATAAACAAGTTGATTGGTCATTGTTTATCTTTATTGTTGTTGCTGTACACTTTGTAAATAAAATTGGTAAGAGGAAGGACTGCTTGTACAAGGTAATTACAATGACAAAATTGTTCTTATTCCCTAAGTTTGATTATATCAAGAACTGCACTCTAGGAAGTGTGTTTTCAGTTTTGTCAGGAAAATGGCAGAGGAGAAGAATAAATCCATTTCTGTAAAGTGAGTCAAGTCCAACTTGACACAACTACAAATATCGATAGATCATTGGAGCCTCGTTCCTCCACTCTTGGAGGACTTTGATTTCTGGCCATCTCTTGAAAATAAGGACCCAGAGCAAGGAAGAACAGAGACTTTCTTTGAGACCCTTAGAGGTTCAAGCTCTTCCAAGGACATGAGGGGCTTAGTGGGCCCTTAGAAGCCTCACTTACTTCTGGTATAGCTTATCCAGCCCTTAGCAGAATCAGAACTCCTGTAGTTTTCCGTGGCTCTAATGAAAACCCAGAGGCTAAAAAAATCTTTACAATTGCCTCCAGGTCATTCTTTCAACAAATTTTTATTGATGCTTACTATGTGACAGGTGGATGTGAATCCATTCCTTTCCCTTGCCTTGCAATTCCATTTATTTATTTATTTCATTCAAGTCAGGAGAAATCTCCTTTTGGTTGCTAAGGGCCCTGCTCATATTTGCATGTAGCCAAAGATTCAGTCCCTTTGCAGGAACTCTGGTTATCAACTGGTGATCTTGCCTTTGTCTTTTCTCATAGTTCTGCCTGTGGTGTCTGTCACTAGCAGTCAAATAAGGACAATTTTACTATTCTTTCCTGCTGCTCTAATTTTTTTTAGTGCTGGTACATGAATTTGTTATTCTTTATAATTCCCTTTGAAGTTGAAATCCAAGAGGAATCTAAAACCAACCAGATGTTTCTGCTGCTGGAGAGGAAAGAGAGTAAGGATTAAGTTTAAGAAAAACTTGGTCTCTAGGAGAAAAAAAATAATTTCAGCTGGAAATTACCTTTACATGCATTCTTTTGCTACATGTCTGTTAGTTTACATTCACTAGTCCTGTAGGTGATATCACCTATCAGTTTACCCTGGTGACAAATTCATCACTTTTGTGAACAAATAGTCTCCTGTTGTGGCTTGCTCACATTTATTTCCTTTATGGAATTTTAGGTCTGTTACTCTCATATTCCTCTCCTGTGATTCGTAACAGTAAGGGTTTTCTGTTGTGGTTGTGGTTGTTGCTGCTGCCGAAGGATCCCATGTCACATCAGGCTGGAGGTCAGTTATGCAGACTTTTTGGGTGGATGAGGTCAATGCAGCTTGCAGTTAGAGAGGGAAGGCAAGGAGATCTGCCAAGAGCTCAGCATTTCTGGAGAACTTCGTCTTCTTTAGAGATAGATAGGTCAAAACAGGAGTAGGAGAGATGAAGTCCTTCAGGGTGAAAAAGGCAAGTCTTGTGTTCTTTCAAGAATTTAGATGACATTTGCAGTCAGTGTGAATAAACAGGTTGAGAAATAGAAAGCGACAGAATAAGTTAGGTGTATTAAAACACAAAAGAGAAAAGGACAGCTTGTGAGAAGACATTCACGGGCCATCTTGGAATGGATGTCTAAGGTTTCAGCTCCCCCTTCCCCCATGCAAGAGAGAAAAACAGAGAAGAATCATAGAAACCAATCAGAATGTTTGACAGTATGCTTAGTACTTAATAAAAGCACTGGATTGGGGAGGCAGATTATTTTATTTCTTAGTTTCCTGTGTAGCATCTCTCACAGCATTCCCTTGCATTGCTTTCTGGATTTCCTAGCCTTTCCTAGGGTTCAAGGAGGATAGAGTAATCTGTGAAAAACTGTTTTGTACCCTTTACCTTGTGCAATGTCTTAACATGTGGAGGCATTTCCCTCACCTCATGAGGGATGAATACTTACCACTCAGAGTACCCCATCCTATCTTACTTTTAAATTGAAAGTCTGAGTCCTCAGTAATTATACCAAGCTGCTTAAGCAGCACATATCAATTGCATATACCATTTGAAACATTTTTTTCACCCTTTTGAGAGAATGTTGAAGAAGAGACAGAGAGAAATCACTTAGCAGCTGATTCACTTATTTTAAGCAGCTTTCCCCATTTTAAAATATAAAAAATTCAGGTCCTGGAACATTAGGCGATTTGAATGTTCTGTAAGGATTTGAAAAAAGATTTTTTAAAAAGGTCATGTGTTCTTCATTCGGGGACCTGAGTTTCCAATTTAGTGCTTAAGAAAACAGGTTGAAATAAGTGAGTTTTCAACCCAGTGTATCTTCTTCCTTTTCCTTCATGTATTATTATTATTATTATTAGTTTTTGTCAAAGCAGATGGTATGAAAAGTATTTATGTGCTCTCACTGCTGACAGAGCTTAACCTAATATATCAATACTTGTAACTTGGTATTTCAATAAAGAAAACACTGAGGTATTTTCCATTCAAACCAGCATCAAAAGTTTTTAATTAACACCATTAGAAATTAACAGGCTGAATGCAGAACAAGTTTCCTGCATAGCCCACTACTGGGAACAAGACAGCAAGAGGCACTCATTGTGGATGTTTGTATTTTATAATGTATTTTTATTTACTTATTGAAGCAGAGTCCCAGCTGCACATTGCATGGCAGCGCCATAAGAGTAAAACCTGCGGAGGGCTACTTCACTCCAGCAGTTTCATTTTCCTCAGTGATTATTGTCCCGAGTTCTTTGTGATTGTAATTGGTTAGAAAGTTTGAAATTAGCAAGTCCTTGTCAGCCCATGAAAGCTTTGAAATCATGAGGCTTGATACAGCTATCAAGCCTGCTGAAGCCTAATCGCTTGTTGGGTAAGAGCCTCCAGAGTGGTGAGCCTCTCAGTCCCCAGGCTTTGGCCCAGTCGTCATTCACCACCCTCTGGAGTTCCTTGTCTTGGGTGGTGGCTTTGTTTGGAGCCCTTTCTTTTCCATCACTGAAGCCAATTGCAGATTGAACAGATTTTAGACTGACTAATGGGGCAGGGGCAAGTTAGAAAATGAGAGCAAGTGGGAAAAAAAGAGTGAAGTAGAGGATTAAAGGAATAGGGAGGAAGGATAAAGAGGAAGAATGAGCATAAAAGAAAAAGGAAGCGGGATATAAGATGGAAAGAGCTCAGCCAGCAGTAAATATTGACATTTGGTTTCTGTGCAACTGGATTTGATGTCTCAGGGATGAGATTCACTGACGGAGCCTAAATGGTCCCTGGAGCTCTTTAGTTTTTTCAGGACTTTTTTTTTTTTTTCTTTTAGGGTTGCTCACTCATTGTCAAAAGGGAAACTATGTATGTTCATATAAGAGACAATAACCTACCCACCACATTTTCTAGGGCTTAGGAACTTAGTCTTTTCCTGTATACCTTATAATAGAGGTATAATATTGATATAGTAGAGTTTATCAGCTCTTCTACAGTGATCACAAAGGTATCTATTGTTTAACCTTATGCCCTGGGCCCTTAAACCAAAATTCTCCAGAAAACTCCTGCTGCTTGATGGGTTGCAAAATAAGCTCCTCTTCAGCCTTACATTAATGCAAGAGCATCATGGATAGGGTTAACTAAAGTAGATATTGTAAATAAATATGAAATGCTTATAGAAACTTAAAGATCTTAATGACTTTCTACAAATCTAATTCATGTTAGAAGCCTTCAAGTTTAGTACATTTTGGTGCAATCCTTATATTGTTCCCACTTCTTGTCTACTTTTAAACAAAGGAAAAAAATACAACAACAAAAATCCCATTATCATGAATTCAGAATGTAAGGAAGATTTTCAATAGGCTGTCTCATGGCAAAATTATACAAAAAATGCATCACCATTTTTCAAAATGCCTCTTAAAGCAGTTCAGGCATTTCTTCTCTGAACCACAGCGAGATCAGTACAGATCAGACTTCTAGAATAAGCCTATTAGCAAATCATCAGTTTTCCATCTCTTACCTGGACAGTGTCAAAATGTACGTCACAAAGTTTGACTTCTTACAGGAGTCAGAGAACCTTATTTGGAATATAATTTAGTAGAAAATATCTCAGAGTAGCCTGTTCCCAGACCATCCTTTAGAGAATGCTAGATCATATGGATACAGTATATTATGCCCCACTCCCCATGAGTCTTAATAGGTTATTCTCACAGATGTGCCTGGTACTCCTATCATATTCTATCAGTTCACCTTTGATTTCAGCTGCACCTCAAGTAGTTCTGTATTAGTCTAGACTCCCACCTCAGTTATGCTTTTCTGTATTCAGCCCCAGGTGCTTATCCAATGCTGGGGGAACTCAATAAATCTATACTGGACTGGGGGAGGGAACTCTCAACCAAAGGAGCAACAGTGCTGGAAGAAAATCTTCCATTCTGCATTTCTTTCAGGTGGATGACTGTGGAGCCATTATATACACATCCCAGAGGTCCTGCCAGGATAGAACCCAGTGGCCACACTACTGGGCTCTTTGACACATCCTTATTATTGCCTTTTCCTCCTCTCTGACTCACTCTCCCCACTTCCTCACTCTAGCCTTCTGAGATCACCTTCCAAATGACTACCTAAACCCAAGTCCTTTTCTCTGACTCTGCTTTGGAGGTTACCCAAAATAAGACAGGTCCTTGAGTTTGTTTGTTCGTTTCAATTTCAATTAATTCTTCTCTATTATCCACTACCCATTCATAGCCTGGTTCCCAAAGCCAAACAGAGCCCCAGATGCTCACCTCAATAGATTGTAGCACTATTCTGGCACTTAATAGGTGCTTAATTAATGTTTGTTGAATGAGTGAATAAATGCATAGTTTGTACCAGTGAATTTTATTGCCAGTAATATGAAATACTGGTGTATTCATATTTTTACTAATACATTTCTGAAGTATATATGTATTATTTACCCTTTTAAAAATAAATTGAAACAAATACAAGAATGTTCCTATAATAAAGTTATGCTCATACACTTGTGCTTTCTAATATGCCTTATTAAAAGGGAGAAAATGGGTAATGATTTATTTTGTAATCCAGAAATTGCAAATAACCCTGGGTAAACCCATGGGAATATGTTAGAATCTAAAAATTGTCTTTCTTGTACATCAAGGTGGGGAAAACATTTTTGAGAACTTCAGAGTCATACTGTAGGAATTGTGGCAGTATCTACTACCATTTGAAGAATCTGGTCAAATTCAACAGGCTTTGGAGTGGCTCTTGTTTTAGGATATTGTGGCTGTGATTGTGTGAAGTCAGTCTGTAATGAGACATGGTGATATCTTAATATCTGTTTTCTAGACGGAAACATAAGGCCCACTCAATTCATAATCAGCACCAGGGAAGAGGCCACCTTCTGTAAGAGAGATTAACGAGACTCCAGAACACAAATGACATGAGATGGAAAGTTTGAAACTCTCTTCTTGCATCTCAGTGTCCAAGGCATGGGATATTTGAAAGTTATTTCCAGGGTGTGGTGACCAATATTATTGTCCTAACACCACAAGTCTCTTCATTCCTAACCAATGTCCCAGTCTGGACTGAAAGAGGTGAAGGATGAGAAATGCTCCAGGAAAAGGCACTTTGATTTTCCACATAGTTTATTTTGACTCCAACGAGTAGAAAAGGACATGATGTTGAATGTCAGCTATATTTCTCTGGGTGAAGAAAAGATTTTCTTATTTGCTTGTGAAAGAGTTTTCACCCTTTATTCTGGTAAGATAAATAATTCATAATTACTGAATTTGTAAAAAAAAAAAAAAGTGTATCTTGTTTCAAGAGGAAATGGTGATTCCCATCCATTTTCTTACCGTTCATTGTGACAGCCAGAAAACTATAAACTTACTAGTATTTAGAAACATTTTCTTTAAGAAAAATCAGTTATTTCGTATACTGTTTTCTTGATTTGTTTGGAATTTGTACTATGCCTTCCAGAATAATTTTCTAACTACGTCCATATTTTTTGCAGTGGTTATTGATCAACTTCCTAGGATCAAAGACAACACTAGTGTTGCTTCCCAGAAAATAACAGCTCAATTGTGAAAGATCCAAAATGAAACTCAGAGACAGTAATTATAATGTTTGGTGCTCTGGGTGTCCTGTGTGGTTTTGTCCAGTGTACAGTTTGCCAGCCTCTGTAGGATGGTTATTGATTCTCTTATCTTCAGGGAGAACTGGTGGCACCTGGAGCCTCAAGGGTTAGTCATAGCTAACCTCTCAGAGCCTCCTCTAAAGCTTCAACTCCCTTCCAGTTTACCCCAGTAAGGACTACAAATATTACCCTTTTGTATTTGTACAATGACATAAAAAGCTTGGGAAACACTAGTCTACTGGATTTTAGTAAAGAGTAAATGATGGATCAAAAAAAAAAAAAGAAAAAGGAAGTAGAGAAAGATAAGCTTGGTGTTAGAAAGCTACATTTCATAAAGTGTACCTAAATGTAAGATTTTTTTCCCATAAACAGTGTTGCAAGGTCACAAACTGATCTGTATATATGTTCATATAGAATGTCCTGGGATACTATATTCAGCACAGGGGTCTCTAGTACTTGTCATTAGCAGGTATGTGTATATGGGTGACTGGGAAGAGATATTCACCAGGAAGATGCGGAAGCTGTCATCTGATTTGTTTGCAGTGCCCATTTTCTTTGACTCTTCAGCCTCTTATTTGACTTGGTTCATCATCAGATAACGATAAAAGTTGTGTTAAAAGTTATCTCCATTCTAATTTACTTTGTTGCACACTGTCTTCCCTGTGTGTGGCTGTTTCTTGTAGCAAACAACTAGTCACATCATTGGAGACTGTGCTTCCCTTCACCTTTCCTTTTTGAGTTTGCCCCAGTTCAGCCCGCTTGAACCTATGTGGTTACCATTATCCATTCTCTCTGTGCCTTTGCTGCTCACAGTATAGTAGCATTAGCATCACCTGGGAACTTGTTGGACATACAGAATCTGTGACCCTACTCAGACCTACTGAATGTGAATATGCAATTTAATAAGATACCAGATGATCTGCATGCACAGTAAACTGTGAGACACACTGCCTATATGTCTGACTAAAACTCACAGCAGCTCCCCCACTTATCAACTTTCAATTTTATTTTAATAAAACATACACACATATATATATGCCAGAAAAAGTATATAAATCCTCTGCCCCCAGCAGATAGCATTAACAGTTTTTTGAATGGTATATTAGTTAGCTATTGCTGTGATAATGCTACATAATGAATAACCTCCTAAATTAAGTGGCTTACAACTACAAACATTTATTTCTTACTCATAGTTCTGTGTGGCAGCTGGAATACCTCTGTTTCAGTCTGTGTTTGGGTTTATATCGTCTCTGTATGCTTCTCATTCTGGGACTCAGGCTACAAGGACCAGATACCTGGGACACACTTTTTTTCATCGCAAATTGCAGGGATACCAGAGACCAAGCCAAATCACACAATCAAATTTAAATTCATATCATGTCTTCTAACATTCCATTGATCTGAGCAAGAAATTTAGCCAAGCTCAAAGCCAGGGGACATATGTCCTACCCCTTCCCCTACACATATTCTACTGAGAGTTACCGTAAAGTCATATAGTAAAGTGTATAAATGTATAGTTCTATTATAGAGATGGAGTGAAGAATTGGGGAAAATAATCCAATCTATCTAAAACATTTAGTTTTGGTTTGGATGGAGGAGCATATTGGTTTACTTAAAGAACAGCCTGATATGGTATAAGAGATATTTTGGGTATAGGCTGATAGAGCATTTGCAATGACAATCTCTCTAATCACACCCCAGAGTCCTTCTTTATAGATTGCTTTTGAATTTATCAATAATGATAACCACTGCATTAGAAAATAAAGTCTCATAGAAAACTAGCTAGATTAGAAAATAGGAGCCCTGGGTTCTATTAGTTCTTCATCTCTAAATGTAAAATCTCACACAGTTCTACTAATGTTTGCCCCTCAGGGTTATCCTCTCTAAAATAGGAATGTTATCTGCCCCAGCTATTCTTTTTTATTTTATTTTTCTTATTATGAAAAGCACATGCAGACATTTTAGAATATATACAGTAAACTACAAGAAGAAAATTAAAATTACCCACAATCATCTAGAAATAATTTCCACTCAAACTTTGGAAATGTACCTTTCCAGTCTTTTTGTTTTTCCTGTGCCTATATACCCATTTTATTTTTGGTAAAACACTGTGTACACTGTTTTGTATTCTACTTTGTCACTTAAATGTATACAATGAGTAACATTATATGCCTTTAAATAATCTTCAACATTCAACATTTTAAGTGCCTGATTTCTATATTCTACCTTCAATGTACTATTTTTGGGAAATTTAAATAAGATGTAAAAATCTGTAAAAAGCAGAATATACTTTGCAAATAAAAGTGTTATTGTTTTTTTATTGCAATCATAGAATTTTAGAGATTGAAGAAAATGAGAGAAGGGAACTAATATTTATTGAATGCCAAACCTGCCATGCCCTGTGCTTGGAACTTGAAGGTATCTCATTTAAAAATTTTTCAACCTTATAAGGCAATATACTATGATGGTTAATATCTGTAAGCTGCAGTGTGAGAAGTGACACTGCACAGCTCCTTACTAGCTGTGCGAGTTTTTGAAAGTTCAGTATCTTCCCGGTGACTCAGTTTTCATACTAGAAAGTGGTAATGATGATAATAATAGCACTCACCTCCAGAAGATTGTTTTAAGGATTAAATGAGTGAATGCATGCAGAATATTTAGAACAGTAGTAAGTACTCAATAAATAATAGCTACTATTTTCTATCTTTCAAGGAATAGATTAAGATTCTGCTCCTCCATTAACCCTTCTGTGAAAATACAAATCCACGTGGTTTAAACTTCTTTGGTTTAGAAGTGGGTTCTAAGAAGAAGCAATGCAATATAAATGGAAAAGACCAAAGGCTTTAAGCTTTTAAATTCTGGTTTCCCTGCCTCCTAGTAATGTGGCCCCTGTACAATTTAATTAGCATTCTCACACTCAGTTATTATTATTTTTTATTTTAAATGGTTAAATACTAGCCATCTGTGTGTTGTTGTTGTTGTTGTTGTTTAGGATTTAAATGAGATAAATGTTTGGAGTCCTTTGCCTTGCCTAGACAATAAATTGGCTTTGTAAAGGTTGGCCTCCCCCCCCCTTGCATTGCTATCTAATTGTTTTATTTGTTTTAGCAATTATTATCTCTGGGCAGGTAATTCACATACTTTGTCAGTAACACAGGGACTCACACTTTAGTGTAAGGCGGTCAAATTCCTGTCAGCCATATGGAAGCAGTGATGCTAAGTGGTGAACTGCTAAATTTTGTCAGTATTCCAAAGTTTATCACCAGTTTCCTTGACTCTACCATGGTAAGTACTCTTTAGATGTGCTTTGTTTGTTTGATTCAATAATAGTCATTATCATACAGTAGATTTCTTTTTTGATTTGTAGAAGATTTTTGTGCAACTGAATAGAAATCATTTTTATAAAGCAACTTTTAGTACCTTCTATCTGTGAGCATATAAAATTATTGAGTGAATAAATGAGTGAGTGAATAAATGATTGAATGAATGGCTCAATCTTATTCATCTAACAATTACTGACCATTGATTCTGTGAAT
>PVKH010001387.1:0-30795 GCA_004027955.1 Chaetophractus vellerosus
TGCATTCTCTCTCCAACTTTCAACACTGGCACCAATGTAGGAAGATCACAGTGCTCCTAGCGGCACAGAAAGCACATCAGATATGCCCTCTCCAGCCCTTTATCCCCCATGCTGAAACTTGACTAGATCATGACCTATTCTGCTGGACAACAGATACATTAAAGCAAAAACTAGTGATGATTAAACATGTAGCACATGCAGGTAGGAAAGAAAAAAAATATATATTGAATTCCCAAATTATTGCAGGTTAGGAGACGTTTGATAATGTGGAAAAGAAAAACAATACATAGACTTCTGTATGGTATTGCTAGTTTTATCATTTATCAGTCCAATTGAAAGTTAAACCTTCCATCAATAGAGGATGATAAACATAATTCTTTTGATTGCTAGGTAGAAGACAGAGAAAATACTTCAGATAATGCTAATAGCCATGTTGCAAAATTAATGTGGAGAAGAATGAAGCTTTTGAGAGGCAATAAATGGTAGTAGTTAGGAGCCTGGGCTTGAATTCAGACAGCCGAAACTCAAAACCTGCTCTACCAATTACCAGCATGGAGACCTTGGTTGGGTCACTCCAAATCGCTGTGCCTAAGTTTCCCAATGATAAAATGGGGGTAGCAATTGCTCCTATCTCGTGGAGGTTTTGTTAAGATTAAGCTGTTCACACATATTTAAAGTATGTAGACTAAGTAAGTGTCTCCATTTATTGTGGTTGGTGTTAAGAAGTACCTCATATTAAACACATAAAGAAGCAAATTAAGAACTGATAGAGGAGTTCCTTACAAAACCTGCACTTAAAGTGTGAATTTTACCAATTGCAAATAAAACAACTGAGAATTTTCAGCAATTAGTCAATCAATCCTGACTCAGGAACGGAAAACACTTTATGAAGAAAAATCATGTGGAGAAAGAAGAGGATCATTACATACACAAAGATTCTAAAGAAGGAAGACCCAACACTAGATCAAGAAGACAACATTCCATGAGCTTCTCATTCCTTAGTTGCAATTAATACCAGAATCAGACTGTGTACCACTGTGGAGTTTTTGTACATATAAAGTACAATGTTTATGTTTATTAAGTATGTTAATTAAGCATAATTCATGTTTATGGGTTATGCTCCCCCTATCTGGTCATATTTAATGTTTTATAAAATCTAGACTTATAAGAGTGCATAAATAGACATTTGTACCATGAAATCTAAAATGTCTGTAGCAGCTAAGATTCTGAAGCATGGGATGGATAGGTCAGGTAAGAAGCCCTTCTTGCAGAAAGGTGCCTTAACAAGTCCTCTTCCTGCCTGTGTTGCCAATACACATTCCTCTAAAGTGTCACCTGAATTATTAGAGAAGCATTTGAAGGCTTAATTTAAAGGAATACATTCTATCATTTCATATAGCCCACTCCCCCTTTTCCCAATTCCTGTTTATAGAGACAGCCAGCTTCTCCTTGCCTTCTTACTTCCCTTCTGCTCTAAGGCTTCTCCTTGCAGTCCTCTCCACCCAGTCGTTCTGAATTGCCCTGTTCTTGAATTTCATATTAATGGAATCATGAAGTATATTTTCATGTGTCTGGTATCAACATAAGATTCTTGAGGTTTGTCCATACTGTGTGTATAAGTAATATGTCCTTTTTCATTGCTGAGTAGTACTCCATAGTATGGATGTACCACAATTTGTTATCCATTCATATACATGAAGCACAGAATTTATGTGGGGATGGGATGAGGAACAAGAATTGTATCACAAAATGAACCTGTAAAGATAGTTCCAAAATCATGGTATATGGTTTACTGAGGAGCTTGGATGTTATCTTAAAAGCAACAGGGATCCATTAAGGAGTTTTTAAGAAGATATATAATCAGACTAATAGCAAGGCCCATTTTAATCATTGAGAGGGACTCTCAATCTCTAATCAGTAATTGCTCATAGTTTACTTCAAGTTCTGAGTTTTTACAATAGTTGTCCAAAGGGAATGTGCTTCCTCTAATATGCTTCATTTTCATATTCAGCTAACATATTTTTGAGCATCTACAATGTGTCAGGCACTGGATTAGGAATTGGCACACACATAATGGCTCTTGAAATCTCCTGCCAACCACATTGCCCCAGGATGCTCTTCTCCTTACATTTGCATGATCCACCTCTGCAACACAGCCTGGACATTTGATTCTGCTCTGCATTCTGCAGTTACCTGTGATAGTGGGAGAATTTGCTCCTGCTCCCACTTACTGAAAGAAAATGTAACTTTGGGGTAGGAAGTGCAGTTAAAAGCACGTCCCCTCACAGAAGAGACACAGGGTTGTAGCAGCTTTGTGGTATTACTGTTAAATAATTTCATATGGGCTTCTACTGCCAGGTAGCAGTTGTTGAAGTTTTGTGGACTGTCCAATGGAAAGATTTCTCTCAGTCTTTTTATGGGGACTTGAGCTAAGAATGTGTACACACAAAATTGCCTGGGCTCTATTTTGACACAGGTAGCTCCAACATAAGAAATATAAAAAGAACAAGAGCCATGGATTTCTAAAGCTTTTGAAAAGATCCAAAATTTCTTTCTTGTTTTAGCCCCTTCTAATTAAAACTGATTTTCTTTAATACAAGTATTTAGAAAAATTAAAATTTTAGTGAACTTAATTGTTTTAATATGAAAAAAAAGCCTACTCATTTACAGAGCACTACATGCTTCATAAAATGCTGTGAGTCAAGTTTTAGGTCAGGGAATTTGGGAATGAAGGTTGGCAAGTGATGCCACACATTGTGGTGAGAAAATAAAGTGAAAAAATAGTTCCATAGGAACATAATTAACAGGCCATCACCATCCCCTGGTTGAAGATTAAAGGTGAGTTGTCAACAGTGGGCCTCCTGAAATCCAGGGAACAAATAGCACAATGAAAACGGGCCAAGCTCTAGGATCCCAGAGGAAAATGAATGCAGATTTCCTGGAAAGCATGACAAGCTGGGACCATGATTACCTAAAACCTGGAAGAGTCCCACACGGCAAAGACCTCTGACAGACGATCCAGGACAAAGACTCATTGGCCAAGCCCCTCAATGACCATAATGCAGATGAACATTAAGAAGACCGATTGCTCCGCTGGATTATCATTCTCAATCTATAGATAAAATATATACGTGCAATATGTGTGAAGAGGGGTAATTTCAGGATATAGTTTATGATTTGTCCAATATTTTCTTTCCTTTCCTTTTTTTATTGAAGCAGAGAGGAGGCTCTGTGTTTGCTTCAGGAGTAGTATGTGACAGAGCATCCTAGTTTTTCTTTTCACAAGCCTAACACTTTGAGAAGACTGGGATTTAAAAAGAGAAGAATGTTCCCAGGCTGAATTAGGTAACTGTCGACTGGAATAGCCCTGCAATCCATGGTCACACAGAACTTCAAGGAAAGTAGATTCTAGCCCAGGGTTTCTTGTATTGATCAAAGAGTCCCATAAAACAAGAATGACATAGGGGTAGCAAAGCCACCTGATCTGAAGAGAAAGGCAGATTGGGATGGTGGACATTCAATGGTTCCACTCCTCTTGCTGTTCCAAGAAACCTCACACCTTCAGGCTAATAGTAAATGGCAAAAAGAGCATCCACACAATAGAACATGACAGTTCCTGGCCAAGTTCAAAGGTAAGAAAGCACAACTGGTTTTGGAGTGTAAAGTCCTTTTCAGACTAGAGATGGATGGGAAGTATAGGAAAGACAATGAGAGCTTGCATTTGCTGATTGATTATTACTGAAACGTCACTCATGCTCTTTGCCTAGTAGCTTTTAAACCTCTAAACGTCACTCATGCTCTTTGCCTAGTAGCTTTTAAACCTCTAGGATCAATTAAATCCTTTAATATTTAATTCAAATTCTTCCCCTTATAATTTATCTTTTATCAGCAGCATGAAATCATTAGACTAAACATCCCTCTAAAGTGAGATTGTAAAACCATGCATTCTCCATTTCTAGTTTTGTTCACAGATCCACAGTCCTCTCTCTGCTCCTCGCTAAGTCTTTAGGAATCTCCTGTACTTTGAAGGAAACTCCTCTCTCCTCAATTTCTACTCAACCTGTGGATTGAATTATATACCCTAGTTTGGACATGTTCTTTGTCTTGGTCATCGTTCTGGTGGGTGGGGTCCCATTGTAAATAAGATCTCTTCCAGATATTACTTCGGCTAAACTTGTGGCCCAACTGAATTATGCTGGGCCTCAATCCAGATTACTGGAATCCTTTATAAGCAGAATGAAATTCAGACAAAGAGAGACAGAAAGCCATGGGAAGCAATCACAAGCTGGAAGTCAATGAACTCAGAAGAGAAAAAAGAAGATGCTCCATGTGCATTAACATGTGACAGAAAAGCCAAGAACCAAGGATCACTAGCAGCCAGCCACAGAATGTCACAGTCTTTAAGGAAAAATCATTGCCTTGCTGATGACTCAACTTTGGTTTCTCCTAGATTCAGAACATTGAGCCAATAAATTCCCTTTGTTTAAGCCAACCCATTATATGGTAATTTTTTAGCAGCTGAAACTGAAACACTCCCATTGGGCTTAAGCTTTGGGAAAAAAATAGATAAATTGGGTTTCATCAAAACTAAATTTTTTGTGTATAAAAAATCTTCATCATGAAAGTAAAAAGTCAACCTACAGATTGGGAGAAAATATTTGAAACCATATATCTAGTAGGAGTTTAATGCCCAGAATATACAAAGAGTCCTATAATTCAATAACAAAAAGACAAAAATAATTTTTTTAAATGAGCAAAAGACTTGAATAGTCATTTCTTCAAAAAGATATATGGCCAATAGCATATAAAGAGATGCTCAACATCATTAGCCAGTAGAGAAATGCAAACCAAAACCATAATGAGATACTATTTCATATCCAATAGAATAGCTAACTATATAAAAATTAAAATAAAATACCAAGTGTTAGAGAGGATGTAGAGAGATAAAAAAAAAAAACTCATTCATTGTTGATGAGAATGTAAAATGGTACAACCACCATGGAAAACAGTTTGGCAGTTCCTTAGAAAGTTAAGTATTGAATTAAGTCAAATACATGATCTGGCAAGCCTACATCTAGGTATATACACAAAAGAATTGAAAGCTGGAATTCAAACAATATTTTCACACTGATGTTCATAGCAGCATTATTCACAATTGCCAAAAGATGGAAGCCACCCAAGTGTCCATGAACAGAAGAATGGATAAACAAAATGTGGCATATACATACAATGGAATATTACTCAGCCATAAAAATGGATGCCGTTCTGATACATGCAATAACATGGATGAACCTTGAAGATCTCACGTTGAGTAAAATAAGCCAGACACAAAAGGACAAGTATCCTATGACCTCACTGATATGAAATAATTAGAATAAGCAAATTCAAATAGTGAGAAACTAGATATAGGTTATCAGAGGCCAGGGTGGGGGTAGGGAATGGAGAGTTGATGTTTTATTGGCACAGAATTTTGTTTAGGGTGATGGAAAAGTTTTGGTAATGGATGGTGGCAATGGTAATACAAAATTGTAATTAATGCCACAAGTTATATATTTGAATGTGGTTAAAGGGGGATATTTTAGGTTGTGTATGTTACTAGACTAAAAATTCAGAAAACAAATAAGCATAGGACTATACAACACAAAGAGTGAACTTTAAAGTAAACTATATACTGTAGTTAATACTATAATATTGTTTCATCAATTGTAACAAAGGTAAAATACTAATGCAAAGTGTTAACAATAGGAAAAAGTTTGTGTACATGAGGGAGAGTATACAGGAACTCTGTATTTTCTGCATGAATTTTCTGTAAACCTACAACTTCTCTCTTAAGAAAATAAAACCAACAAGCCCTCCCACAAACTTCCCCAGACAAAGGAGCAGTAGAGCCCACTATTTGTATGTATGGGGGAACAAGGTGTTTTTCTTATTATAAAATCATTACAATAAGATAAGGGCCATTGCCAGAGCAATTGGGAGTAGGGCACACAGTGTTTCACTACTCCTGAAATATTTATTCTGAGTCTAAGAACAACTGTATCCTAGGGACCCTTCCTTCCTTCAGCTTGAAAGATATAGAAGCTTCTATGGTCTTCCTACTTTGACTATCTCATCATAAGCTCTAGTAAATATATTTTCTAAATGTATTCTCTGAATAATGGGTGTTGTAGCCACACTGGAAAGTTGACCAGTGGCCACCAGGCCCTACCTGAAACTTTGGTACTTACAAGGAATCCCTGCGAAACCTGGGGCAGAAGAACCCAAAGATTACTATAGTTGCATTCCCCTCCAGCCCAGCAGGGTGGGGTCAGAACATTAATTCCATTTCTCCCCTAGGCGAGGCAGTAGTTAGGAGCACAGTCTCTAGAGCTAGATTTCCTTGGTGGGACTCCTGGCTCCATCAGGATTAAGTGACTTTGAACAAGGTAATAAACCTCTTTATGTCTCAAATTCCTTATCTGCAAAGTAAGAATACCAATAGTATATTTTTCATGGTGTTGTTGGAAATATTAAGAAACTTAAGGGGCCAGCTGTGGATAGGGCGCCGGTACACCACATGGGAGGCCCCGGGTTCGGTTCCCGGGGACCTCTCCAGGTGGGCAGACCGCCTTGAGGGGGCAAACCGCCGTGGGTGGGGCAGAGCCGCCGTGGGCAGGGCAAAAAAGCCACCATGGGCAGGGCAAAGCCACCACGGGCAGGGCA
The DNA here is from genome assembly GCA_004027955.1 of Chaetophractus vellerosus. NCBI lineage: Eukaryota > Metazoa > Chordata > Mammalia > Cingulata > Chlamyphoridae > Chaetophractus > Chaetophractus vellerosus. The sequence continues at coordinate 6,703 of PVKH010001387.1, forward strand.
AGTCGCCCGTGAAACAGAGCCCAGCCGCCCACGAAAAATGGAGCCAAGCCGCCCGTGAAAAACGGAGCCAAGCCACCCACGAAACGAAGCATAGCCGCCCACGAGTAGGGCAAGCCACCTACGCAGTGGGTTGACTCGGCACATCGCCGCAATGGGGGGGAGACAAAGAAAAGCAGACATAGAAGAATACACAGCAAGAGCAAGCAGAAAAGGGGGGATATGTAACAAAAAAAAAAAGAAACTTAAAATTTACAAATATCCATATTACAGATGGCAAAAAAGGTAAACTGAGGCAAGGCACACTCCTCAGAAGTTGCACATACCACTTCTTACATTCCCTTGTCCAGAATGTTGTCACAGGGATACATCCAGAGTTAAGGGCCTCAAAGTTTCAGTTGTGATCTCTATTCTGAGAAGCCAAAGCTAACATTTGGGTGTTCTCTTTCTGAGAGAGAAAGGGAGACTAAATATTGGAGAAAACAAATTAGCTATGTCTTGAAAGACTGAGTTTGTGGATAGAGATTCATTCCTGCTACATAAGCTGGTTTAGCTTCTTTCAACACTATATTGAGATCTTACAAGATGTGTGAGGTTAAAAATGTTGCTTTTATCCAGATGATAAGTAGTTCCACAAAGTGTAGAGAGAATATGCTAACAAAATGGGATATTCCTAAATTTAGAAGCCTAGCCTCTTACAAAACTGTGTGAGCAAAATAAGAGTCACTGAAAAATGATTTGATGCCGTAACTATCTTATAAAGCAGACAGGAAAAAGCATTATAATTACAAGTTTGTAGATTGGAAAGTTGAAGCTGATTGCAGTTTCTGTGTTCACACAACAATTTAGTGGTAAAACCTATTCTCTTATCCTTGACTTCTGATTGCAGAGACAAGTATTCTTTTCATTACATAGACTATCTAAATATCTAACCACCATTTATAGCACTTTTTATAAGAGGAAATGGCTCCAGGTAAAGTTGTATTGATAAATACGTGTTCTAGAAGTTGGGATTTCTGAATATTGTTTCAACCCTACTGCTACTTAGTTTTGTGAGTTGGGCAAATAAATATTATCCATGTGCTTTACTCTCTAGATAAAAATGGCAAAAGCGGGGCCCGGCTAGATAGCTCAGTGGATAAGAGCGCGCTGGGGTACCACATGGGAGGCCCCGGGTTCGGTTCCCGGGGACCTCTCCGAGCGGGCAGACGGCCTTGAGAAAGGCAAGCTGTCGTGGGCGGGGCAGAGCCACTGTGGGCAAGGCAAAAAGCCGCCACGGGCAAGGCAAAAAGCCACCACGGGCAGGGCGGAGCCCCCACGGGCATGGCAAAGTCACCCGTGAAAAGTGGAGCTGCTGCCTGCAAACCGCGGCAGAAGCCGACAGCCCGCGAAAAACATGGAGGACTGCTGCCCGCAAAACATGGAGCGGAGCCGCCCGTGAAAACGGAATGGAGCCACCCTCGAGCGGAACAAGCCACCACCGCAGAGGGCCGACTCGGTGCGTCGCCGCAAAAGACGGGGAGAGACAAGTAGCAGACATAGAAAGACATAGAAGAAAGGACACACAGCAAGAGCAAGCAGAAAAGGGGGGGGGGCGGGATATGTAATAAATAAAAAATAAATCTTAAAAAAAAAATGGCAAAAGCTTTGTAACTTTACTCTTAATTCTATAGGATGTGTCTCACCAGCTACAGAATAAACTATTCCTGGGCAAGGATCTTGGTTTCAAATAACAGAAAAACAGAGAACCACCTGTCACTGAGCACATAAAAATAATTCTATAATATGTGATCTGTTGGACTAGGTGATCTGTAAAGTTCTAAAAATTTTTGGATTTCCAAAAGCATCCAGGAAGCAAAAATGCCTGTGAATAAATAAAAGCACTTATGATTTAATTTGGTAAATAAATTATTTGATACTTGTAGCAAGCAAGCTAAAAGGAAATTGAGATATTCTAGATAGCAAGGTGATTCAGACAAGAGTCTGGAAAAAAGTTATTTTTTAATGAATTTAACTGATGGTAATTAGGATTGGCAGTAGAAATTATCATAAACACACCACCCAAATGATAATGCAACTAGAACATTGTTATAAATTCTTAATGCCTCTTTTAAAAATAGGAAATGACAACTCATCAAAGACTAATTCATCAGGGTTCATCAACACTGACCTGACTGCTTCATTGCTCTGCACTGTGGAACCCATTAAAATTTACCAGACATAATTTTTAGAGTGAAGAAAACAGAGTTTTCAGATATTAATTAAGTCTGTATTGGTAGAATTCAAATTATTTTGGCTGAAAGAAATAGCTCTGTTTTTTAAAGGAATTATGAGGGAGAACAATAAAAATAACAATAACCAATATTTATTGAGCAATTACTATGTGCCAGACACAGTTCTAAGTGTATGTATTAATTCATTTAAATCTTACAACAACACACAGAGGTAGGTAATTTTATTATTCTCAGTTTATGCCATATGAAGAAACTGGGTAATAGTGAGTTTAAATACATTGCCAAGTTCACTCAGCTTGGAGAGAGCCAGATTTCAAACCCAATAGTCTACCTGAAGCCCAGTTATACTCTTTGCTTCTTTATGTAAGGTAGATGTAGCAGATATGTCCTGGTTGGAAGTGAATGGGCAGGATAGAAGGCCTCCCAAGCATTGCCTGCTGGTCATAATGAAATCTGCCTTCAGATCATCTCATGTATGGTTATCTGAGAAGTACTTCTGAGGCTGTCATTGGATTTATTAGACAGATGTCTCTCCCATTGTAGCATTAATATTCTCGAATATATCTGACTCCTTTGTATTTAATTTCCTAAACTCAGTTCTAAGACCTAATTCTGTCTGAGTAAGACAACAATCAATTTTCTGAAGTCTCCATCTTGGAGCAGAAGTGCAAAAGTAAACAGAAGTTTCCTCATAAAGACAATAAATGACCACAGCAAGTACTTGTAGCTACAATAGACATTGCATTAATGTGGGCAAATAATGACCATGTCCTTTATATATCATCTGCATACTCAAAAGATGATGAACAAGCATTATTGGTTAAAGTAGAATATATCCTCAAATCATAGCCCCCTGTCTGTGGTCAATGGTGATGACCAGGAAAGACCAGGCCAGAGAGTATGACCAGTAAACCATAACTAACTAATCTATACTGGGAGACATTCAAACATATGACCTTGACTGTCTTCCTTGTTCAATTGATATATGCTGGAACACAGACCATGTATAGTAGCAAAGCAACTTCCACATTTTAAAAAATTCTTCTTATAATTCAGCCAAGTAAACATTTATCCAGCCCCTTCTTTGTTCCCAGCACCAATGATCCTGCGATGACAATGATATGGGTTCATCCTCTCAGTATAATGTAGTAATCTTGAACATTTCTGTCCATTTGCAGACTTTTAGCTCTCGTCCATTTGTCTCTTTCTATGGGTGAAAAAAATCCTTAAACACTTTCCTCTCAATAGTGAACAACTTCACTGACTCTCTTGACCTGGCTACAGAAGCGAAGGAGCACTGCTCATTTCAGCAAGAAGTTTCAGGAAAAGGCCTACGCCTGAATTACTCACTGTAGGTTAAATCAACTTTGCTAGCAGCTGTGAATTACAGGGCATTATGCATGCATAATAATCCCCATCTTGGGGCCGGCTCGATAGCCCAGTGGATAGGGCGCCGGCATACCACATGGGAGGCCCCGGGTTTGATTCCCGGGGACCTCTCCTAGCGGGCAGACCGCCTTGAGAATGGCAAGCCGCCGTGGGCGGGCCGGAGCCGCCGTGGGCAGGGCAAAAAGCTGCCACGAACAGGGCGAGGCCGCCGCGGGCAGGGCAGATCACCCGCGAATGGAGCGCAGCCAGCCACCCGCGAACTGAAGCAAGCGCCAGCCGTGAAGGGACGCAGAGACCGCCCACAAGCGGGGAAAGCCGCACCTGCGCAGTGACCACTCTCGGCGGGTCCCCGCAGCGGGGGGAAGGGGAGATATGTAATAAAATAAATAAATCTTTAAAAAAAAAAATAATAATCCCCATCTTGCTCTGATATGTAAATTATAGAAGTTTTACCATTTCCAGCAGTATGGATTGGCTGTTGCGGGTTAAAAAGATGATAGATAGATAGATAGATGATAGATAGATAGATAGATAGATAGATAGATAGATAGATAGATAGATAGATAGATAGATAGATGATAGATAGATAAAGAGATAGATAGATAGAGAAAGAGATAGATAGATAGATAGATAGATAGATAGATAGATAGATAGATAGATAGATGTTTCTCCTCCTCTATACAGGAAACAGTGTGAAAACAGGAAAATAGAGTAGATGTGATAGATCAATGGTAATGAAGGAAGATCTTTTTCAGGATCAAACCTGAAAAATTCTATTTCATACCAGAGAAATGAACAGAAAGATGAAATGTGTGTACTGGGTGGAAAATGAGAGATTTTCAGGTCTAGGCTTCAGTCATTTACAAGCAACTCCAAGTATTAATAATCTTTTCAAAAAGCATAAACTACGAACATACATCAGTTCATAGTAACACTAAATATGGCTTCAGATATTTGAAAGCCTTTATTTAGATAGGCAACTAGATTAACTATTATTCCTACTGTGATCAGAGATTATAAAATATGCAAGTGAGAGATTGCTATGCTTCACTGATTACCTTTTCTCACATTTAATTTTTTTTTTGTATAAAAAGATATATTTACAGACCCATTGAACCAATATGACTAGCACAATTTCAGGAATTCATAATGAATAGTTTATAATTGATAACAATTTGGTATCACCTTTCTAAAAGTGAAATTGATAAGATTGTTGCACAACTAAAGAATGCACAGACATTGGACAATTTTGTAGTCATTCACAAAGGAACATAAAAACTAAAGTACCCATTTTTCCCAAGAGAAACGGATATGCAATTTCCTAAGCAAAATCTATTCATGTTGGAATTTTTATTAGCCCTCTGTAATAGAAAAACTATTAAATATATATTGTTTTGTGCTTCTGAATAGTTTTCACATCTCTTTAAGTAGAGACAAGATCAGTATTACATTATGAAAAGTACCATTCATGCATTGTAAGTACCAATTTACAATGAAACGGGCTGGATAAGGCCAAATAAATCCTAAAATCTAAACCTGGGAAATGTGTTAAGATGAATGATAGCATTATTACTTACTCCATAGATGGCACGGAAAGGAACACAAAAATCTGGGATTTGAACAAGCTAGCTTTTACTGAAATGGTCTTTAAAGCCATTTGTTTGAAAATGCAATGACATCTAGTGGCTGATTCAGCACATCACCACTTTGTACTCAAGAAACCTTTGGCCTATCTCCATTTTAAAACATTGCAAAACAGGAAAATAAACTTAGTATTTTGGGCCATCGTGAGAGATGCAAAGATAGTTTGCTACAACTAAGGAAACATGTTTTCATTTAATAAGTCAAAGTTAATGAAATAAGAATAAGACAGCTATTTGAGAGAGGGAGGACACTGTCTTCTCTCCTTCATATTCCTGTATGTTAGTGTTCCACATGAATCTGTTTGAGATTTTTTAGAGACAATTCCATCATTTGAATAGGGATAACAAAACGAATTAAACCTTGTTATTGTCTTCTCTTATAACAACAATGTTGGTAACTGTAGAATATGTCTACTTTATGCAAATTGATGGACAAAAGTTTGGTCTTGATCCAACCCAACCCCAAGTAAACCGAGAAGCTTCAGCTACTGTATTTTATGATCTTTACCTTTCTTTTCCAAGGAGATAATACAATCAGACTCTCTGACATTTGCTGAGTCTTAATTATTGTCAAATGAGAATCCTTTCTTTATACATGCCTGCTTAGACATCATAGGCTCATATGGGCAATGTGTGTGCAAGAGCAGAGAAGAGAACGGTGCTTCCTTCTGCCTCTGGATGCCTCTGGATGGGCAGTAAAGGAAATCTTCACAATGGTTGCAACACCTGAACTAGGGCTTGAAGAAAAATATTCACCAGAAGGCAAGAGCAGTAAAAGTAAATTCCAAAGACAGAGGGAATTTTTTTGCATATGTAAAAAAATTGAGGCTCAAATGTGCACAACATATTTTAGATGACAGTGATTGGAGAGTTGTTCAAGAGGAGGTTTGGGAGCATGCAGGAAAAGATAAGGCTGAAAATGTAGACTGGGAACAGGTTATAAAGGGCCTTAAACACTATGCTAATTAATATAAAGCCCTTGATATGAGGAGTCATTTATTGTTTTAAGAAGGAAAAAGACATGATTAGAGAAAGATCTTAGAGAAAAGTAATTTGGGAGAAATGTGAAGAAGCATTGAGATTGTCTAGACATAAAAACATTATTAAGAGGCTGTTTAACAAGTTGAGAAAAGACAATACCCAAATGAGGGGAATGGCAGAGACAATGGAGAAAGGGAATCCCAGAATTGCTTTTGACATGCTATCAGCAAAACTTACTGACTGATTACTGGGGGTGTGAAAAAGAAAAGTCAGAGACGGCAAAGTTACCAGCAGGTGTGGTTGCAAAGCAAACCCACTAAGAGGGTGCAAAGGAATAGGAGGAAGAGAGCATTTACCAGAGAACAGTAGCATAGTACTAGAAAAAAAAAAAGTACATCTTAAATATTAAGGCAATGTACTGTACCTTATAATGTTAGAAAAATTCAGTGTAACTCTCGCTCACGTGTCAGGAGGCACACAGAGCTTCAGATTTAATATTAACCAGATTTAGCTCTAACAAAAATGTGTAACTATGCACTTCCTCACTCTATCTTTAACCACATCCACCACTATCTGTAACTTCACATGCCTCATTACCTGTACCTTCACATCCGTACCATCTGCCAGGCTTATCACCCCAAGATTACCCGACCCCAGGTACCATGCATATTTTATGATTAACTGAGAAAGCAACTACTAATTTTTTCTGGACCCTTCTTAGAAATGTCACCCTAATGATAAACTTTTTTGTTTCAACCCGTATAAAAGCTGTGAGAAAAATCCTTAACCAGGAGGCTGATTTGAGATTGTACATCTCCATTCTCCCACCAGCGAATAAAACCACTTTTCCTGCCTAGCCTAGTTGAGTGTGTCTGTCTATCCTGCTGCACCGAACAAAGACCCCAGCCGAGGATTACCCCAGCCCTTCTTCAGTATCAGCTATGCGAACTTGGAGAGGCCCTTAAGGCCAGGTGACGATGATAACTAGCAGCTCAGTCATGAGCTCTGGACCAGAGATAGGGGTTGAGCAAAATCAGTATTATTGAGGCCCTGGAAATGGATAAGGCAAGGAGAATAGCAAAGACCTAAGAGGTAATGTCAGTATTTACAGGCTCCTGAAAGGACAAGAAAATTGGAAGTATTTATCATGAAAGTTGATAAATAGTATTCAAAATGGTAGGAGTTGGTATTTGTAAAAATAAAAAACAAAACGATCTTATTATAAAAACAAAACAAAAGAATTAAGAGGAAAGTTGGGAGACTTTCAAAAGCCAAAAAATGCTCTGCCATGGTAAATGCCAAACAGAGATCCTGGAAGATAAAGGCTAAAAAGTTATGATGGGTTAGTGGCAATGCTTCAATATGTGTTCATCAATTGTAACAAATGTACCACACTAATGAAAGATGCTGTTAATGGGGAAAAGTGTGTGAGAGGGAGTGGGCTATATGGGAATTCCCTATATTTTCAATGTAAAATTTATGTAATATAAAGCTTCTTTAAAAATAAAATAAAATAAATTAAAAAAGAAGTTATGACATATAGGAGGCTGCTTCCCAGAAGGCTTCCAGAGTCATGAGGAAGTTGAGGAAAGCTGAAGCTTTCTTTTCTTTCGAATTTTCCTCGACTTTTCTTTCGAATTTGGGAACAAAGGATAGGAATGATATTGATTAATATTGAAGTTGAAGGTAAATTGCAGTTGTTGTAAGTATGTGAGCATTTTATATATTAACAAGCTGGTAAAGGGTCAGTGAAGAGACAATTTCTGAAGATATGAGAGATCTGGGAAATAAGAGTAATTCCTAAGAAGAGCCAGTATGGCGTCTTTAAGAGTAAGAAAACTTTCATATTACATATTGGTTTTCCTTTAGTCTCTTACAGCTCTCTCTCAATGTTTTTAGAAGAACAAACTCAGCTCACTGATGCTAGGAGCTCAAAATAAATACCTTTATAAACAATAGCTGTCCCTTTTCAGGTAGTCATTTTTTATAATCTCTTCAGGTACACACCCTACTATTTTTGCAACAATGAGAAATCCAGGTTACCAAATTGAGGTGTGTACAGATATCCTGTAGTTTTAGAGCATGGCACCTTGCCAGTGCCCTCCCGCCTCTACTTCTAGCCAGACCTTTTATTTACAGCTGTTTCACTCTCTATACCTTATAAAATGCTTTAGAGTAAATCACCCTCTCACTAATTCACTCTTCTCTTCAATGGTCTTATCCCACCTACTACTAATAATTTAGTATGATTTATGATATGCAGTTTAATTTCATCCTTTATGGGCATAAGACTCACTCTGAATGCTTTCCAAACACTGATCCAAACCTTGCTGAAGCTGAGAACTCTATGTTCCCAATTATTTCACAATCTTAGAGAGAAGTAAGCTTTGAAGGGCGTAGAAGTTTCCCTTCCCGTAGTACCAGGGTTTCCCTGTAAGAGTCACACTATCCCATTCGTGGAATAGGTTACAACAGTTTTCTCTGTTTTTGAAACATATGTCAAATTCAAATTCAACCTTCAGTACATATTCTCACAAACAAGTCACAATATCTAATTCAGAATATGTTTTCTAAAAGCCTTAAGGGAATTGGTTCTCACATCAATGACAGTTTAAGTTTAGCCACAAACTCAAGACAGGTGGATGGACTGCCTAACTTTAAATTCTTCTCCTGTGGCAAAATTGACTGTATCCTTGAGTTCATAGGATGAAATATTAAGTGCTTAGTTCAGGTCTATGTATTTCTTCTTTAGCCACTTCTAGGCTCCTCCCTCATCCAAATTAGAGTTATATTTTCCATATTACTGAAGTGGGAAAAACTGGCAGAAGAACAAGTTTGGGGAGGAAGAGACAAATGAGTTTAGAAGATTTGAGGCTAATTTCCAGGAGTTAGATATATTACTCTGAAACTCATGTAAAAGGTCAAAGCTAGAAATAACACTGCTGAAGCTTTATGTAACCGCCCTCCCACCCCATTTTTTCCCTTTTAGGAGGTACCAAGAGTTGAACTCGGGACCTCATATATAGGAAGAAGGTACTCAAACACTAAGCTACACCTGCTCCCTCCCTTTCTTTTTCCAGGAGATTTTCTTGATTTTTTGAAAAAGACTCAGGTAACACTGTCTTCCATTTCCTCCAATTTGGCACTCTGCTGTCCCAATGTCATAAATGACAAAGATTAGTACTAGTTTTCCAAGGATTAATTTTAAAAATGCTAAGCCTTGAAGATTCTCACTCAGCAATCAAAAACATAGAGTAGATGAGAAAAATAATGGTAATAAGATTTTGGATCAGTTCTCATCCATGAGATGAAAGGTTCCATTTAATCAAGTGAATGGTTGTTTCTTAGCTCATTTTTCCCCTTTATTCAGCTTTCAAACTAATACAAATGACTAGAGAAGGGCTAGAAACCGGGGAAGAAAATTAATAGTAAATCTTGAGTTATGAAAACATGGAATAAAATTTGGTGTACATCAGCAAAAGGGAAGAATTGGAATTCTCACAAGAAGTTACCATTGTAAGAACTACTTTAGAAGGAATTGTTCTCTCTGTTTATAAAAATAGAGCAAAAATAAGCAAAATTGTTTTCCAAAAAACAACATAGGCACGATTTCTGCTTTCCTTTGATAAGTCATTAGTGAAGAAAAATAATTAATGATGGCATCCTATAAGCATTTTTCCACAAAATTTCCTTAGCAGAGACATTTTCTAGTTCTCTAGAGCTATAAATGGATCTGGACTTCCACATTCCGTATGAAAGTTCTTATTGAATGAATCACTAAATTCTGTAACAAGGTCCTTGATTTTCTGCAGAAGGCAAAGCCCCACATCAAATACTGTGGGGAATTGACTGCTTAACTTTAGATGATGTCATACTCCATTAGTGCTTGACATTAGGGAGACAGCATGAAGTGATTTAGATGTGAGAATCCAGAAACATCTCTGCATCCAACTAGAAAATCACATAAGTTATAATCTCTTTGGAAATTAGTTTCCCCATCTGTTAAATTTTTTTTCATCTCCTTCAAACTCTGAAAAACGTGGTTTTCTTGTTACAAAAGAATTTGAGGTGATCATAATTATCATAACAAATTAACACCACATCTTTGATAAAAGTGCTTTGTTACAAACATCAAGGGACACAGAATTACATTATTAACTCTTTATATTCTCTTCTAAGTTACCTTCTATTGCAATCATGGTTATGCTGATTAAATGAAGGGTAGATCACAAAATTTCTATTTTATATTTAGACCACTTAATGTATTCAAAAGGACTTTGCTCTTTCTGAAATCTTAATTGCCACATAAATTATATACAACTTTTTTAGCAGTTGTTCTACTATCATATCTTTTTTGGAGCTTATAGGTGTGATGGTATTAAGACCCACAAAATGCAGAGAGAGATAAATACTCTCTTAGCCTATTCCAGTTATACAGTATTTCTTCCTGTGGTGAGCATTTTCTGAAGTCATTAAAACGCTATTTTCCCTGCATAACTAGTAGCAGCATGGGGTTAAATCAAGTGAATAAATGACTAAATGGAAATCATTTTCTTAGAGAAATTGTTTTTCCTATTTGCCTAAAGCTTGTGGATTGTCTGGTATTTATCTGACCCATCATCATTTTTAAAAATTATGAAATAAACAACACATGTGCACACTTGCATTCATTTGCATATCATGCAAAAGAGAAATAGACATCATGTCTTAAAATAAAAAACTCTGAATTGTAGCACAAATCTTGAATTCTAGAAGGTTAATTAGATAATTATCTTCAAACAGTTATGCTTCTTCCATGCTTTATAGGGCACAGACCTCAGGCAGCTATTGCCATTCATTCAAGCATGTTTAAAAAAAAACTGTTTCCCTGTATAAATGCTGAGAAAATATAAAGATAGTCCCTGTGATTAAGGACTTTGTAATTTATGACCAAAGTAGATGTGTATTAAGTATAGTGTGGTAATCTGTCATAATAGAGGTATATTCTGTAGATTACATGCTGCAACAGAGAGTATCTTTGTTGAATGTTTTTCAACTGTCCTTTCCACCCTTCTCCACGGTACTCAGCGCCCCCAGGAGATAGACCTTATGGCTACTTCAACAAGATGTCTTAACTTCTAGCTTTACGTTGGATTTAGGCATGGGAGACATTGAAAGTAGCACAAAAGGTATAAGGACACTAAAGTCAGGATGTTTATTCCCCCAGCTCCTCTCTGTGGGATCACTACAGGTTGTGCAATACACCACATCTCCTGTTTGGTGGCCCTCTCCAAAGTAAACCATAAAGCATTGCCTCCTTTTGTCCCATCAGGCCTAAGGATGATAATAGCTCCTGGCTATTGCTAGACTTGGGTTCTGGCTCTGTCCTTTGCAGATTTCCCTTGTTCATATCTATACCTTTGTAAATAGCCCAAATATTAAACCCTCTTCAAATGATTCACTTCAAGTGTGCTATTTGTTCCCAGTTAGTTTCTTGATGACATATCACCCAACCCAGACAAGATTGGGAAGGATCATGGTTAGGACAACAGAGTATGAGCTAGCCACAAAGAAGAAGTAAATGTTGAACAGGAAAAGAAAAAGATTGGAGAATGGTATTCAAAGATGGAAGGAACTGAATTTGCAAATGTGTAGAGAAAAGGAATATTTGATATGTCTGAAGATTCAGATGTTGTGGGAAAGAGGTAGAACAGACTGTCAGAGAGCAAGCAGAAGCCAGATCATGTAGGGTCTAGTGTGCCATTCAAGGGAATCTGGGTCTTATTATGAATGCAAATACTTTCCTTGGAGCATTTTGTTCAGTGGAGTATAAAAATTCAAAATGGTGGCATCTTGGAAGTTAGAGGGGGAGAGAAATGAAAATAGAGATAGAGAGGCCATTTATCAGCATATTGCAATTATCACAATATAGTTGAGGAGTGAGGAGTAGATTAAGAGAAGGGAATAAAGAGGCATTAATTTGATAGAACTTATGACCAATTAATATTGAGATAAAAGCATCCTAGTTTAAGGCATTTTTGATGATTAGGGTAATGGGTCAGCATGGCCAAGTAATTGTATCCATATGTTTGGTCAAACAAGCACTGGGCTAATTGTAATAAAAGAATATTTATAGACTTTGGTCACCCATGAGTTTACTGTGTGGATGGCTGATTACATCTGCATCAATCAGGGAGACTGCCGTCAGCAAAGGGTGATATTTTTATCCAATCAGTTGAATGCCTTAAAAGGGGAAGTGATTACAACATTCAGAGAGAATTTCCCAGCTCACCTTTGTATAGCCAACATCTCCTGGAAACTCATCAAGGACCTTCATTGGACATTCATTGGAGACCCTGGTTTACAGCCTGCCTGTGGAACCTGGACTTGTGCATCCCCAAGGTCATGTGAGAAACTCTTATAAAATCTCATAATATTGACAGATATCTCTTGTTGATTCTATTTCCTTAGAGAACCCTGACTAAAACAATATCTGTTGGGCACTTCTTATGTGGTAGACATTATTTTTAGAGATTTACATTTATTGGCTTGTTTTTATCCTCCCAGCAACTCCAGAAAATAGCAATATTTTAACCTTATTTTTTCAAATATAGCAACTGAGCTACAAAGAATTTAAACAACTTATCAAAAGTCACACAGGTAGAAGAGGAAAAGACAAGATTATAGGAGGAAGAGAAATTTGGAAAGGGGGTGGGGAGAGATTACTGGATCTATTGGAATACATGTAGTATCTGATAGTTGTGAGATATTCAAGTAGAGAGAGTTTATAAGCAGTTGGAAAACTAAATTAGAGTAAGAGCAATATAGAGATAAAACTGCTGGAGAGAAAAGCTTGAAAATTTTCAACACATATTCTTCATAACTGAAGTCTTGGGAGAGGATGTGACAACTGTAGGGAGGTTACATAAAGTGAGAAAGAATTTGAGGTTGAAGCCCCTGGCAACATCATCTTTCATGGAATACACAGTAGGAGGACCGTGAGAAGTAGACTCCACTCCTGTATTAGACAGCCAAAGGGGTGCTCATGCAAAATACCAGAAATCTGCTGGCTTTCATAAAGGGTATTTATTTGGAGTAGAAGCTTACAGTTACCAGGCCATAAAGCCTAAGTTACTTGCCTCACTAAGTCTGTTGCCAAGTGTTGGAGCAAGATGGCTGACGATGTTGGCAAGGATTCAGGCTTCCTCTTCCTCTTAAGGCTCCTTGGTCCCAGCTTCTTCCAAAATCAGCTGTAGGCTGAGATAAGTCTCATCTCTCTCCCTGGCTCATTTCTTTCTGGGCTCAGCTGCTCTGCTTGCTCTACAAGCCCAGCTGTAGACTATCAGGTAAATGGCTCATCTCTTCCCAGGGCCTCTGCCATGTCTAATCAAGCCTTTTCTCCGTCCTTACGTGCCTGCTTCTCTGTGTGTTACTTCCTGGGGCTCCAATATCAACACTCCAACTTTCTCTTCTGCCATGTCATGTTCTCTGTGAGTCCCACCCACCAAGGGGGTTGGGGACTCAACATCCTACTGACATGGCCCAATCAAAGCCTTAATCATAATTTAATCAAGTTGGAGTAAAATCTCTGAATCCAATACAATATAATATGCCCAGAGGAACAGACCAGTTTACAAACATAATCCAATGTCTATTTTTGGAATTCATAAATAATACCAAACTGCTACAATTTCAGTCATGCAAAATTATCAGTCTTGAGGGATCATCTCAAATCCCACTTCCTCACTGGAATATTGTCCCAATTCTTATCTTAGGAACTGAAAATAGCATTTTTCTGTAACATCCAATGGGCATTCTCAGTTCCTTCTGTGTATATTTATCTTTGCTCTTACTTGTCTTTGCTTTTTGCCATGCTAATATATTCCCAAATAGATCATGGACTCCCTACAGGAGAAAACATTTTTCTTTTTATATCCCATTGTTCCCAGATTAGTGCCTCTGACAGGGTGGATATTTGGTAAATATTGTATGCTCAGTGGTCTGGTGTTGATGAGGATGAGATAGTATGCTAGTTAGCAAGAACATTTTCTAAGTAATATCTCTGGTAAAAACTGTCAGTGATTTGAAATATTTTACTCCTTGCTACCATTCCCTTCTCTGAAATGGCCCCTGTCTTCATACTTATCAGTATATCTCTCACTGAAGTAGTGTCACAAGCCCTACACCCTTTCTGACCTATTTCCTATTCAAACTCATCCGACCATAATCCCACTCCCTTAGTGCCATCCTTTCTGCAAGATGATATAGCTGGTTAGTCTGACATTTTTTTTCTCCTCCAGATAAAAGACAAAATTTCCAGGCTCCGTGTAAGATAATGCTCTAAATCTATAAGTGTAATTCAATGGCATGAATTTAGGCACTGTAGAACTTATTTTCAGACAAGTAAGGTATTGTGTGAATTCTTCTAGTTCCTAATTATTCCTAGAATCTTGACCTGAAACCTATTAAATATTAAGGTATTTGGGGTAGAATTTTCCCATATTATAAACTCAATGCTTTACAGTTACTTTTCATGTGACTTTAAACCAAATTTTAAGTACAACGTTGTGGCAGTTTGAGATTACTGATGAATCCCAAAAAGAGAAAGATTATGTTTGTGAACTAATCTATTCCTCAAGGTGTGATGCCTTTTGATTGCATTATCTTCAGCTGAAGTGTCTTTGATTAGATTACCTGTTATGATTAGGACTTTTGTTTTCATTGTCAGTCAGTGGGCATGACTCAGGCTGAATCTCTGCCCCTTTGCTGGGTCTGATATAAATGGACACTCAGAAGACACATTGTTAGAGAGGGCACTGTCATTTTTTATTCTGGGGCCCCTGGGAGAGACTTTTTGCATAATGGCTTACAGCTGATATTCAGAAGAAAGCAGAGCAACTGAGACTGTTATAGGAGGCCCAGAAAGAAACAAGTTCTGTGCCAGAGATAGAGGACTTTATTTAAGCACGAAGCCATAAGAGGCTGAGCCCACAGAGCCTCAAGAGGGAGAGGAAGCCCAGAAGGGAAGGCAGAGACCAGCCAGAGATCAGAGACCATTTTGTTTCAACATGTGGCAATTTACTTTGGTGAGGAAGCAACCTTGAGTTGGACTTTTAATGGTCTTGTAACTGTAAGCTATTGCCCCAGATAAATACCCTTTATAAAAGCCAACGGATTTTGGTTACATTGCATTGGCAGCCCCTTTGTAGACTAATACAAGGGTGTAATTTATTTGAAACATATATTAGGAAGAACATCTTATTTAAATTTGTGCCATCTCATATGCTTGGCATGAGTGATCTATCTATGTGCCTCAACTTTAAATCCTATCAATCTTAGTGTCTAAATGTGTGTAAGTTCACAAATAATTTTTTCTTCATCTTTAAGCAGAATTATGTATGCCTTTTTATAATTTTCAGTATAATTTTAGATGGGTTATTAAAAATGGCATGTGTAAATGACAATGTTAATAAAATACTAATTTATGCTCCAATAATGGTCTCCCACTGATAGACAAATGCTGGGGCAGATATGTAGACATTATTTCTGAAGCAGTTATAGCTCATTACAAGAATGGTACAATCTTCTGTCCTTTGAGATTTTTTTTTCTAAAATAATGACACAGTTTCAAAGATCATTATCCTTTTGACTTTCATCTAAAAAAAGGAATGATATCAATGGTTAAAAGTAGCTCTGGAATTAATAAACACTGGATTATGTGCCATTTCTCACTAATTAGTTTTCCTTTTAGGGAACTAAACTCACTAATTAATTTTTTTATCTTTTAGGGAATAAACTCAACATTTCAATAATACATATTGCTATATCCACTTAAAATATTCACATAGGCATAGAATAGTGAAAAGCTGTATATGATTTGAAGCAGATTTGAGTGTTATCTCCATTACCAGCTTAAGTTATTAAGTCATGGTTTTCTCACCTATAAACTGAAGACCTTAATAATTTGTAAATCACAAGACTACAAAGATTCAATTAGTTCCTAAGTGTAAAAACTAAAGTGTTCTTAACTAGAAAAACCCTATATAAATATAACTTTTTAACATTATTCAAGGACCCTAAAGAGCTTATAATTCTATGTGATATAATGGAGGGAAAGTAGGCTTTGAAATGTGACACCACTTACTCATTATAGAACCTTGGATTATTTACATAACATCCAAAAGACAAAAATCTCAGCCATTGAAGTTTTGATTTCACTAAGGAAGTTACAAGAGAATATCATTCCAGCAATCATTCCCAATAATGAATAAAAGCTGAATAATTTACAAAAATCATAACCTTTTGTGAGACTGTCAGAGAACTGAAGTCACCACGGCAGCCAAGTGAACTGAATCCCAAAGAATGGGAAGATCCTCTAAGGGAAAATAGGACGGGCAAATTCTTTATCTCTTTGGCAGAACGTGGAGGAAGAAGTACCTACTATAAGTGCAGGTAAGAAGAGAACAGTTAAACTTCAACACAGTCTTAAAGGGTAGCATAATGATTTTAAATAGTTGAGATATATTTACAGTTTATATTAATACAAAAATAATTGGGAAATACTAAGAAACTGGGAGATCCCCTCCTTGGTGGCACAGCTGTCCATGTGGTGATAAATGTTCCCTTGAGGACAGGCATGAAACCCCACCCACTTACCCACATCCATCTCTCAAATAAAAAAGAAGCCTTAAGCTGAAAAGCAGTGTCAGGAAATCCTCCATATCCAAGGACCAGGCAAAAATACACTCATTCTGGCAAAAAGGTAGAAGAAAAACACATCTGTCTCAGGACAATGTATAGGATTTACTCTTGATGCACCATTACATAGCACAGATTTTTACTACTGGAAAAAGGGCAGGAAAACTTCTCCCACCCATGACCTTCCACATATAAAAGGCAGAGTTTGGATTCCATGAAGGGAGGGCTAAGGACACTGAGAAAGCCCCAATCAGAGATTCAGATCAGAGGGTTTGCATGAGACTGAGGCTGGCTAGGAGAACCAAGAGCATGGAGAGAGAACCTCACTCGTAGCACAGTAATGCTGAAAACTGCGGGTGGAGTGGGAGTATAGAGAAAACCCCTGAAGCACTCCAGACCTTATATTAAGTACAAGGTAAAAGCAGCCCACTAATGGAAGAATTGAACTCTGTGGGGCACTGGCAATGACTATAGTAACAACAAAGTCCAACTTTTTATTAGATCGATTCAATAACTACAGTAAGGGCCTGACAAAAAGAAACTTGCCCATTTTCAGGCATAAATATTACTTACCTCAGTCTTTACTGTTATTCCACATAAAATGTCTGTCATTTAATCAAAAAAATACAAGACAGACTAAATGGCAAGTAAAAGCAAACTATTGTCAAGAGATAATCGACAGAACTGAACCCAGAGACAATTTAGATATCAGAAATATCAGACAAGAACTTTAAAATAACTCTGATTAATATAGTAGAGGATTTAATGTAAATGATGGACAAATATGCAAAAATAAATGGGGGATTTCAGCAGAGATGAAAAACATAAGAAAGTGTCAAATGGTAATGCTAGAGAAAAACCACTATAATACCTGCAATTTACAATCACTTCAACAAACTATCAGCAGACTGGACAGATGTGAGAAAAAAATGAGTAAACTTGAAAATAAATCAATATAAATTGTGTAACTTGAAATACGAAGAGATAATAAGAGTGAAAAAAATAACTGTACAAAGCACCCAATTTCCATGAGAAAATATCAAGCAGTTTAACATATATGTAATTAGGCTCCCAAAGTAGAACAGAAAAAGAACATGTCAGAAAATATACTCAAAAATATAATGGGGAAGTGGGAGGGAGTGGGATATTTGGGAATCCCCCATATTTTCAGTGTAACATTTATGTAATCTAAAGCTTCTTTAAAAATAAAATAAAAAGCACTTGACAAAAATATATATAATGGGTTAGAATTTTCCAAAATTAATGAAAAACAACAAATTTCACAGATTCAGGAAACTCAGGGAACTCAACCAGGGGAAAAACAAAATAAACAAAAAAAAATCTAGAGACACATCAAAGTTAAACATTGGAAGTCAAAGATAAAGAGAAAATCTTGAAGGCATCCAAGTAAAATTAAAACATTTTATACCAAAAAACAAAGATAAGAATTACATCAGATTTCTCTTCAGACAATATGCAGTTTAGAAGACTTTGCAACATCTTTAAAATGACAAAAGAGAAAAACCGTCAACCCAGAATTCTTATGCAGCAAAAATATCCTTCAAAACTGGAGGTCAAATAGGCAAAGAAAATCTGAGGGAATTCATTGTACGACAACATTTCCTATGAGAAATATCAGACTGACGTAAGTAAAGTACAAACATGATACCAGATAGAAATTTGGATCTATCCAAAGAAATGAAGAGCTCTGGAAATGGTAAAAATGAGGATAAAGATAAAATACATTTTCATTTCTTTTTTATTTACTTATGAGAAATTTAGATCTTTAAAGGAAAAATAAGAGCAACATATCAGGGATGTTAAAAATATAGAAGTAAAACATGTAATAATACCTCAAAGGATGAGGGGGAGAAAATGGTAGTATACTAAGTATATTATCATAATATTTTATACTATATGTAAAGCCATATCATATTCTCTGAAAATAGACAGTGATAAGTTAGAGGTATATATTTTAAACCCTAAAGCAAATGCCTTTAAAGAAACCCACTTTAAATATACAGAAATAAATAAGATAGAAGTAAAAGGATTTTTAAAGGATACACTGTGCAAGCATTAATAAAAGAAAGCTAGTGTGCCTACATAGATAAAAGAGCAAAATTCAGAATGAAGAATATTACCAGGGATAAACAAGAGCATTAAATAATGATAAATGGCCAATTCATTAAGAAGCCATAACAATCCTAAACGTGTATGTACCTACTAACTGAGATTAAAAATACACAAGGCAAAATTTGATAGAATTGAAAAGAAAAAGAAATAAATATACAATTTAGTTGGAGACTTTAATATCCTCTCTTAGCAACTGATAGAAAAATTAGAGAACTTTAGCAAGGTATAGAAAACCTAAATAACACTATCAAGCAATTTAACATAATTGACGTCTACAAAATACACAAATCAACAATGACCGATACACATTCAAGTATAAATAATACATTCACCAAGATAAGCCATATTCTTAGCCATAAACCAAATCTCAACAACTGTAAACATACAAAGTGTGTTCTCTGATCAAAATAGCTATAAACTAGACATCGCTAACAGAAAGCTGTCTGGAAACACCCACCCTGAAAGATTTGGAAATTAACCAAAGAATAAATCACAAGGAAAATTAAAATGCTTCAATTGATTGAAAATAAAAACATATATCAAAATTCGTAGAGTTCAATTAATGCTGTGCTTAGAGGGAACTTTATAATATCAATTGCTTATATTAGAAAAGAGGAAAAGTCTCAAATCAATAATAGTAGAAGCTTCCACCTTAAGAAAAAAAAGAAAGAAAATAGAAAAAGAACTAATTAAACCTAAAGCAAATATTAGGTGGGAAATAAAAAAGATAAGAATAGAAAACAATGAATTGAAAATATAAAAACAATAGTGAAGAATCAAAGATCAATTTTTTTAAATCAGAAAAAATAATAAACCTCTGATTAGACTGATGGAAAAGATAAAATCAAAACTAAAAATCACTAATATTTTGAACATCATGGCACATCAAACAGTTAAAAGTGTTTTAAGAGAATATTATGAAAAACCATGCCAATAATGTTGATAACTAAGACGAAATAGAAAAATTCCTTGAAAGACACAATACCAAAACTCACACACACAAGAATGAGTAGATAAACCACCAAATATCTGCATGAGAAATTGAATTTTGTGTTAAAAATACTCCCACAAAGAAAACTCTGAGCACAGATTTCACTGGTGAATTTTATTATATGTTGAAGAAATAAATAATACCAATTCTACTCACATTCCTCCAGGAAATAGAGGAGATAGAATATTTCATTTTATGGGGTCGGCTCGATAGCCCAGTGGATAGGGCATCGGCATACCACATGGGAGGCCCTGGGTTCGATTCCCGGGGACCTCTCCTAGCGGGCAGACCATCTTGAGAATGGCAAGCCGCCATGGGCGGGCCGGAGCCGCCATGGGCAGGACAAGAAGCTGCCATGGACATGGCAAGAGCCGCCACGGGCAGGGCAGGTAGCCAGCGGATGGAGCGCAGCCAGCCACCCGCGAACTGAAAGCCGGCCGTGAACCGACGCAGAGACCGCCCACAAGCGGGGAAAGCCGCGCCTGCGCAGTGTCCACTCTCGGCGCGTGGCCGCAGCAGGGGGGAGGGGAGATATGTAATAAAATAAATAAATCTTAAAAAAAAAAAAGAATATTTCATTTTATGAAGCCAGTGTTACTCTGATACCAGAACCAAAGACATCAAAAGAAAAGAAACTAGAGACTGATATATAATATTACTACCTTACTATAATAAAAAACTAAGATTTCCAAGATTTCAAAAATATATCATAATAAAAATGTTACTATTGATCTAGCATATTTGTTACCAGATCTTAGCTTATGACTATCTACAGAATGGTTAAAAATGTTAGAAGAATTAATATTTATTAGAAACCTACCAAGTGCCAAGAGATTTCTAACAATAGTGTATTAGTCAGCCAAAGGGGTGCTGATGCAAAATACCAGAAATCTACTGGCTTTTATAAAGGGTATTTATTTGGGGAAGAAGCTTACACTTACCAGGTCATAAAGCATAAGTTACTTCCCTCACCAAAGTCTGTTGCCACGTGTTGGAGCAAGATAGCTACTGATGTCTGGAAGGGTTCAGGCTTCCTCTTCCTCTTAAGGCTCCATGGTCCCAGCTTCTCCCAATATCAGCTGTAGGCTGGGATAAGTCTCATCTCTCTCCCTGGCTCACTTCTCTCTGAGCTCAGCTGCTCTGTTCTCTCCACAAAGTCAGCTATAGACTATCAGGCTCTCTCTCTTCCCAGGGCCTCTGCCATGTCTATGGAGCGCTCTCTATTCTTCTGTGTTCTTCTCCTGTGTGTTTACTTCTGGGGCTCCAGGATCAAAACTCCAGCCTCTGCCTGTAGTTTTCTCTGTGACTCACCACCCACCAAGGGGGCAGGGACTCAATGTCCTACTGATGTGGCCCAATCAAAGCCTTAGTTATAATTTAATCAAGTAAGAGTAAAACCTCTGAATCCAATACAATATAATATGCCCAGAGGAACAGACCAGTTTACAAACATAATCCAATATCTATTTTTGGAATTCATAAATAATACCAAACTCTACAAATGGCAACAATTTATTGAAGTGTGCACTAGAGACTACAGTAGATGCTTTATGTGCTGTATTGGTTTAAATCTCACAATAGCCCTTGCAGGAAAGCTTATTATTCCCATTTTACAGAATGAGCTGTGAGTTACAGATGTTGAGGATAAAGTTGGTATCTGGAACTAAAGGCCTATTTTTCCTACTTTTTCACATTGCTTGGTTAAGCCATGGGAAGTCCTAATAACTTACAATTGTATAGTGTTTTATACTTTAAAAACTTCACTGTTTCCCAAAACAATAGCCCATTATTGCACAGCCTTATATAATATAGCTTCTTAGTCCTCTGGCTCCACAAAGCCAGATTAACTCTTCATTTACATTTTAAGTCTCCACATTAGATGCATCTCTTCTCTGCCAATGCAGATAACTCCATCTTGATACAAGGAACGTCACTTCATAAGTCTCCATGCATATATCCCCACTTAACCAGAGAAAACTTTATTAGTTATTAGAAAAAAGTCAGTGTCTCTATGTTTTCCCACATACTCCCAGACCCAAGTATAAGATTTTATCACTTCAGTATACTGAAAGCCACATCCAATATACATTCCAAAATGCTAGATAGCTAGAACAAGAAGAATGGACTCTGAAGGGTAATGCCAAGTTTGCCTTGCTTGCTCATGGCCAAAGCTCCAAGACCAGACCCGGATGAAACATTAGAGAGCAAAAAAGAAGTGAGCAGTCTTGCTCCTAGAGATTAGGACAAGGATCTGTGGCAAAGGAGAAGAAGCAAATGGAGTACATGATGAAATCTAGCCAGTGTTGCTCTGCCAGTACAGGCCCTAAATCAGTTCCTTGCTCCAGCTGCATTGGGCAAGAAGGAGAAAACAGCATAATTCCACATATGTAATTTTTCAATGTACAATGTTCCTGCCCACTAGCAAATATTGTCCAATAAATGCTCTAAAGTTTAACCAATTAAATTAGTAAACCTATACTTTGGGAGAGGATACAGTTTCCACACCAAGGCACCAACATTAAATATCTAGTAAATATTTATAAGGGACAGCAATCACCCAGTCGTTAAAAAGGGATGTATTCTCTTCTCTGCCCTTCCTTCCATTGTTGTAATGACCTCCAGGCCCCCTAATCATATTCTCATAGATATGTTTTATCACACCCTCCTTATAGTATAATTATTTGTATGCAGGTTTTACCTCCCAAAAAAGACAGTAAATTCTTGGTCAGAGGTATTATGACTTGTGTCCCCTATTGTGTCTTCCATATATTAGGTGTTCAATTGATATTACCTAATGAAATTAATCTCCATATAGCTCTTTTCAAACAGGTAGCCAAGCCAAAAGGAAAAGGCTCAGAAGTTTTGTTTTGCCTCACACTCTGACTCAGCTAACACATTATAGACTCTGAGATGGAAGGTAAATTTTAGCAAAGATTTTATTACTTCTTAGTAGGGTACTTCATTATGACTTTACTTGTACTTTCAAAGATTTCACTAGAGAATAATGGTCAGCCTACAATCTGCTGGACTGGATGACAGAAATTCCATTTGGCATCATTTATTATAACCAAACATTATTATATATTCTCATTAATCTTGTCATTTCAGCTATGAGAGATCTAATCTTACAAAATGACTTAGAGGAAAAAGCTGAAATATAATTGGAAGCCCTTGTGGTTTTCCTGTGGAAAGACCTATCAGAAGAAAATCTAAAATAACTCATCTTCACCAGACAGATCACTCATCATTCCAGAAAATATCAAAGAGCCGGTACTCCTCCTCCCTTATCATGTATTTGGAAAGACAAGAAGATCATCTTTATAGATGATTTTAAAGCCACAAAGTATCATAAATATTGTATAATGGGAAAATTCATTTTCATGTTGAACAATTAATGTTTGCAGTGTTCTATCATATTAAAGGAGCTTGAGCTAAACCAATTCACAGGAGTGAAGGAAGGAACTATACAAGGTGATAATTCAAGGTTTCCTTTAGTGTCCTGTTCTAGGAAATAGTGTTACTTCAGGTTTCTTCTGTTGGTATTCTCCTGCCTTGTCTTTCCTTCTAAGACAGTATAACGTAGGATTTTTTTTGTTGTTGTTTCTTTGTTTTTGTTTTGTTTTGATTTTTTTTAACTTTTTAAATTGAAGTTTATCATTCATACATGAACATTCATAAACAATAAGTATATAGTACAAGTTGTGAACTTACAAAACAAGCATGCATATCATCATACAGGGCTCCCAAGCATTACCCCAACACCAACACCTTGCATTGCTGTGAAACAATTGTTACTAACTATGAAAGAGCATCATCAAAACATTACTATTAACAATAGCCAATATCTTATATTTGGTGAATTGACACCTACTTGAAATAAACTCTACTGTATTAGTTGGGGTTCTCTGGGGAAACAGAATCAACAGGAGATATCTGTCAATAATATAAGATTTTATAAGAGTCTCTCATGTGACCATGGGGATGCACAAGTCCAGGTTCTGCAGGCAGGCTGCAAGCCAGGGGCTCCGATGAAAGGCCGATGAAGGGT
>PVKH010001388.1:0-30792 GCA_004027955.1 Chaetophractus vellerosus
CACAGCCAGCCACCCGCGAACTGAAAAGCCGGCCGTGATGGAAGCAGAAGCCGCCCACAAGCGGGGAAAGCCGCGCCTGCGCAGTGACCAAGTCTCGGCGCGTCGTCGCAACGGGGGGGAAGGGGAGATATGTAATAAAATAAATAAATCTTTAAAAAAAAAAATAATAAAGTAGATTGGAATGATCACTATGATTCACATGGTTTTATGATAATATAAAAAGTTAGCTTTTAATCATTCTTTGTCTTCTCTGCCTCATGAGATTGCTGTGGGGAATCAAATGAGGTATCTTTGAAAGTTATTTGTAAAGTCTAAATGGTATTTCTGTCTTAAGTATCTTCTTCCACCAATCCATTTTACATAAGGCCACCAGATTAATCTTCTTAAAGCATTACTTTCATTAGATTATTTCCCAGCTCAAAAACCTTCACTGCCCATCTGAACCTCCATCTGATGAATTGGGTTTGGCTTCTCTTGGCATTTAAGAAACATTAGACTGCCTTTCTAGCCTTCTTTCCAGCTGTTTTCCTATTCTCATCTCATGTTCTAACCCTTCCGGGTTACAACAGATATCCCCTGAGTTCCCGGACCCATTTTTCAGTTGTCCCCTGGACGTCTCCACCTAGTTTTCCATAGGGATGCTGATATCAAACATGTCTTAAGAGCATAGACTTTACCCACAAGCATGCTTTTTAAAAATGTTTTTTCCTTATCCATTCAATTGCTTAAGTCAGAAAATGAGGAGTTTTTCTTTACCTGCACCTTCTCATGAAGCCCACCTCCAATTAGTTATATTTATGCATTAATTCTGTCATATATTTGCAGGCCTAATACCCTGCCGTTCTTTTATTGAACAAACATTTATAGAGCACCTGCTATGTGTTGGCTCTTGGGTCATTTTCCTAATGCTGTTTTAACAAATTAACATAACTTGATTTAAAAAAAAAACACATTTATTATCTTATACTTTTGGAGATCAGAAACCCAAAATGTGTCTTATTGGACTAAAATCAATGTGTCATTAGGGCTGTGTTTCTCCTGGGGGCTCTGGGGGGGGGGGGAATCCGTTTCCTTACCTTATCAAGCTTCCAGAGGCTGCCTGCATTCCTTGGCTTTTGGCCCCCGTCATCTTCAAAAGCAGCAATCACATGACTCTGACCTCTGAGTCTGCTTCTTGGTTACATTGCCTCCTCTGGTTGGCACTCCTGCCTCTCTGTTTTCCTTCTAATGACCCATGTGATTTAATTGGGCCTACCTAGATAATCCACGATAGTCTCCCCATTCAAGATCTTTAACTTGATCATATCTGCAAAGTACTTTTTGCTACATATCCCCAGGTTTCAGAGATTAGGATATGGGTATTTGGGGGGGGGGCTGTTATTCTGCCTATTGCAGCAGAATCCCTAAGCAGTGGGAACATAACAGTCAATATGATGATGTAGTCCCCATCCTCAAAGAAATAAAAAACAGAGCTACCAAATAAGTAGGCGGCTATACACTATGCTATGAAATTATAATGAAAACTATATGAAACTTTGGGAGGTCAGAGAAGGTTTGGGGAAGAATTTATATCTTAGGTATATGATTAAAATTCTATCTGAGGCTCTTGCTGCATTTTAGCAGGGAGAATAATGGCACCAAAATAAGTTTAGTGCAGCAACGTAGGTTCTAAAAGTATCTGATTCTATCATTTTTTAAATGGTGAGCTGACTGGCTTGATATAGATATTAGTCTTTCTCTAAGAATACAAATATGAGTAATGGGTATGTCATATTAATATATATATGCTTTATATACTATATCACATACTATTCGAAGATATATAGATAGAACCAACATGCATGTGCAAGGTACTTTTCTATGGACAAAAAGAAAAGAGAAACCAGGAGTGAATTCTGCCTTCCAGGAACTTACACTCTAGAAGGGATATAAGACATGGGCATAAATGTTCACAAAAATACAAAGCAGAGTTCATTGTTATAAGAAAGATGTAGATATAGTACTGTGCATATTCAGGGCTGGAAGGGAATATTTTCAGTTTAGCAAAAACAGGAAAGACTTCTCAAATTATGTCTGATTTGAGCTGGTATCTCTAAGGATGGGTGGTTGTGCTATGGCCACGTTAGCAAGGAAAAAAAAGAACATAAAAAGCCACATATCTCCACATTGCTCTTAGGTAGAGGAGAAACTTTCTTGTTGGATGTCTTGGAGTCTTTGAAACAGCAGTTGAAGTGATATGAATTAATTACAATTTCACCTATACCAAATAGAATTATTCATGTACTTCTATTGCTTTCACCTAGACTTCAGAAGGATTTCTGCTGCAGTGCTGTAAGGGAAATAAATCACATCCTTCCTTGTTAGAATGGGAAAGATGAAATTCACAAGGGGAGAAAAGTACTATTACTGAACATTTTCTAGAGAAAACACAGAAAAGTTTGTAACTTTGAGAAATTATTTCATAATAATTTATTCAGTATATATTAAGCCTGATTCTCTGCAAAGCACTGTGATAGATGAGATGTGGGAAGTACAAAGATTTTAAGGCACAGTTCCCATTTTCAATCCATCTAGTGTGGGAGGAAACACAGAGATTGAGAACACTACAAACTAGCATGCGATTCGTACTTCATGTTTAATATGTGGGTAACTGGGAATTCAGATCAGTTAAAATGGGTGTGATAAGGAATGCTCATGGAGAAAAGAACACCTGAGTCTTGCCTGGGCAAATAAGTAGGATTGTAATAGATTAAGAAACTTGTGTAAAGTAGGAGGTGGGGTTGGTAAATTGGTAGGGATGAAAATCAAGCAAAGAAACATGAGAAAAATCATGGAGGTAGTAAAATGAAGACATTTTCAGGGACTGCACATGCCATTTTCCCCCCAAATTGCAACTAAACATTAGGTTTTGGGATTACAGCAAGTAAGACAGTCCTGATCTCAAGAGTTTATAGCCTTGAGGAGGATACAGAAAAGCAGACAATTAGAATAAAGTGTGATTTTTTTTGTCAGAGTTAAAACCTGGGTTTCATTCCTCAGGCCAGATGGAGGTGCTGTCTATTCCATGGGCACTCTAATCCTGTACCTACCATGCTTGATCTGGATCCCCGCTCTTTTATATAATAAGCATTTAGCACAAATCACACACTGACTTTTCACCTATCCCCAGAGACACATG
The DNA here is from genome assembly GCA_004027955.1 of Chaetophractus vellerosus. Lineage (NCBI taxonomy): Eukaryota > Metazoa > Chordata > Mammalia > Cingulata > Chlamyphoridae > Chaetophractus > Chaetophractus vellerosus. Next base: position 3,179 of record PVKH010001388.1, read on the forward strand.
GTCTAGATAGGGCTACCCAGAGGAGGTGCCATCTGAGTTGAGTCTGAAGGGATGACTTTGAGTTGGCCAAGCAAAGGTGGGAAAGTGGAAGAGTCTGTGAAAATGATAAGGAATGCCCACTTGTGCCTCAATATGCATAACTAAAGCCTGCATTCCGGATAGCAGAACCCTGCATAGTCCTGACCAGGTGGGAGACCCCACATCTATTATGCAGACTACCCGCCTTTGTAAATCTTGATCACCCACTTGCTTAGGAATGTACCTATGTAAAAGCCCTATATAAGCTGATGAAAATCAAGGCTTCAGGGCCCAGAACTGATTTTTTAAAAACTGACTTTATCTGGGCCTGCGTGCATAATAAAACTGTTCATCCACTCCTCAGAGTGCTGTTTGAGTTTTTTCAGGATCGGATTTCTGTAACAAAAAGACCCAAGCAGAAAGATGAAGAGCACAATGCATTTGAAGAACTGCATAAAATTCCTTTGTGGTTATAGCCCAGGCTATAAGAAAGAGGATCAGAGAAACCTATAGAGGTAAATGGCTAAAGGGGCTATTTACTTTGGAGACTAGATAGGAAGTTATTCTAACAATCCTGGTCAGAAAGATTGAGAATAGAAACTTTGAAGTGGGGATTAATAATGAGAAGAATACAGATGAGATAAATATGGGGCATATGGAAAGGAGGTGCCTAGGGACCTAGTCTAATTGGGAGGTATTACCTTAAATATGTTGCTACAGTAAAGAGAGAAAAAACACTCTTGGGGGTAAATCCAAAGTTGCAAGATACTTTTTGGTGCATCCAAAAAAAGAAGGACAAAACAAATGGGAGGAGAAATGTTGGCGGATGTGAAGGGAAGGAGAAGTGAGGGAGGCACTCAGGAAACACTAGGCTTGCAATGAGATGTTTTTTGCATAGAGGCTGAACAAAACTAGATGGAAGGTTGCCTTTGTAATGAAGTTGCCTTAGATGGGGAAAAGAAACTTAATGGGGTCTTTTAATGTATGTACATGAGAGTAGTTAGATGATTTGGTCAAGGTATTTAAGGCTGAATTCTTAAATGAAAAAAATCTCATAGCCTCGGCATACCTCTCCCCTTCATTGTATTTCTTGTCTATATACAAAGGTGGGTGGGCATAAGACTACTTGGTAGATGAGCATAGTTAAGTCCATGTTAAAGGAATATAAATATTTAAATTTACCTTTCTTGGTTATTGGTGAAAAGAAGAACTTTTAGATTTAGGACAAGGATAGAAGATGTAATTTAACATGAGATTTTAACATGGAAAATTCAAGAGGGAACTGACAATATTGACTCCTATTGATGAATATTATCTTGATGACAACTTCTTCCCTCCTAAGGTTTTTCTTAGTAATGATTCCTTCAGCCTCAGCTCTTATTACTGTAGCCCTCAGTCTCTCTCCATGATTCTAAAGCCCTCGAAATAAGTGTTCCATGCTTGTTATTTAAGGAACCTAATGATTGCCAGAGACAAAAATCCTCCCATACTTCTCTCTCCTTAACACATCTTTTCACTTCAGCTGGACTGCCTAGTTGTCTCCTTGTTCCCTCTCTCCACAACCACCCAAATGCCCCAAAATGTTTTATTGAAAACTGGGCACACATTGTTATTTTGTCTTGTCTCCCAAAATATTGTGTATATCTTGTGTAGAATGACAACCTGGTATAGATATAAGATTTATAAACATTTGTTATATATACTTAGACCATCAATTAAAGGGTTTCTTTATACACACTCTTGCTCACACAATACTCAGTAAATCTTGTCTCACTTTTTAAAACATGCCAGCTTCATGGCATGTGCTCATTCATCTTTGCTAGAAGGCTTTGTAGAAATCTGAACAAAAATAGTTCCATTAAATATTCTTCCACTTTAATGTGGAGTCCTTTATTTCTTCCTTTTAGTTTTTTTTTTTAAATATAGCTGTTCCTAGGCACTTTAAGACAGAATAAAAAAAACATAGAAACAAGTAATGTAGCAAAGTGATGGGCTACAAGAATCAACCTCAGAAAAATGATCACCAGAGAATCAGAGGTGCAGGAGAGGTCTTGGGCACTGAATGAAGAAACTAGGCAAATATTTAAGTTAGATATTTCTAGCAGAAGGAGAAAAAGAGATCAGATAACTGTCTATTCTATTGCTGTGTAATCTGGGAGGAAATCCAAGACCACCAAGTAGGGGGTCTTAAAGACACCAAGACCACCACTGTTATTTTTAAGAGATCTTATGTGGTGCAAATCCCAGGCAATTCTATGGCAACTTCTATCAGGCATTTGGTTTATGCCTGTAAATCCAGAAGCGTGCTTTTCTTGTTGTTCTTTCCTGACTCCATTAGATCAAAATCCTTACCTATCATAGTTCTTTTGTTGCCACTGATTTTCTTCTGATTATAGTAGGGCTTGGCAAACTTATTTTAGTACTGAGTGCCAGTTAATTGATCTGTAGATGTGAATATACTTAACAAAACCCCATGAGAATACCCATGTGTGGTCTGGGGTTGTAAGCCAGAGGGACTTCAGTGGCTGAATAGTTTTTTAAGTCCTTGGGGTAGCATTTGGAAATGGATGTCACCAACAAAAAGGGCAGGCAATTTCAGTCATTGGAATATAAGAAGTCAGGCAGGGGTAATAACAATCCACACGTAATTTGCTATCATTTTGCTCTTCTACAATCTTGTAGATTTTAGTGGCTGAAAATAAAAAGTTTTCAGCTTTATGATAAAACAATTCATTTTGCTCAGATCTGAATTGTATTTAAATCTTCTCTGGGGAAAATTAAAAAGCTAAATACCCTCCCTAATTCTTATGTCAATGTTAATTTCAGAAGGATCAAATATCTAACTATAAGCAATGAAGTTGTAAATATGAAGAAAATATGAGTGACTTAAAACAAAATTTTTAATAAAGGTCTTTCTAAGTTAGACACAAAAGCTAGAAACATAAAGCAAATAGTGATACATTTGTATAATTAAAGTCAAAAGCTCCTGCCCAGTACAAAATAACAAAAATTTAAAGAAAAGTTGAATAAACTATTTGCAATATGCATGACAAAAGTACTTATTTATCTATAGAGATCTTATAATTTTATAAGAAGAGACTAATAACCAAATAGAAAAAATATACAAAGGAAATGAATGGATATTTAATATAAAAGAAATACAATGGCTTATATGCATAGGAAAAGATGCTTTGCTTCAATATAAAATGCAAATTAATACAATAATGATATTTCATTTATATTAAAATGGAAATGACAAAAAGTGGTAATCACAGTTTTGATCAGAGTGTACGGAAACAGATACCCACATATAGAGGTTGTGGGAGTGTAAATTTGCAAATCTTCTTAGAGATGAATAGTGAAAATTTATGTAAATAGTAAAAAAAAAAGAAAATATCCTTTCATCCAGCCTTTCCATTTGTAAGAATATCGCTTAAGTGTACTTTCACTTGTGTGCACTAGTATATGTTCAAGGATTACATTCTTTTTCTTACAGTCCACTTTGTTTTTCTCCAGTTTAACAATTACCAATTTCTTTTGTTACTTAGTTTTCTAAGCACTATCCCTGACACTATTCATCCCATATTCAACACATGAATTGTAAAATCCATACAGTTAGCACTTTTGTTCATGTGATCAAACAAATCAGATACTCAATCAGTTTCATTTTTGTTTTGGGGACTTCCTCCAAGGGTCCTCCTACTTCTGATTCTGGGCTAGGCTGGGTGTTCCCTAGCCTCCTAAGCAGTGGTCCTATATTTCCCCTTGACTTCTCTCCTGGATTGGATTCCATGTTTATTGAATCCCTTGTCTTCTTGGCAATACACTGGACTAGTACTTTGTTTAGATATAAAGTTCTGGTTTGATCATAATTTTCCCTCAAAATTGTGACAGCATCTATTCAGTGTCTTGTAGCTACCAGTGCTGATGTTGTGAATCCCACTCCATTTTTTCCTTTCCCTCTGAAAGCTTTAGAACTTTTCATCTTATGTCCTGATATTTTGTGACAGTATGTCTTGATGGGGTAGTTTTTTTCCATTCATCGTACTGGGCAATTGGTGACCCTTTCAATTAACAAAGGCTTGTCTTTCCTTCAAGTTTGGACAATTTTCATGTAGTATTTCTTTTATTAAAATCCTTCTTAATTTATTGTGATGGGTAACAGAAGTACAGAAAACCTCATGAAACAAATGTATGGCTTAAAAATACAAAGACTCTGGGCAAAAAAACCCACCCAGATTAAGAAATGGAATTTTGGAAGTCACCTTAAAAGGCTTTACATGGCTCCTCTCAAATGACAACTCTTTTTCTCTCTAATAAATAGCTATTATCTTAGGACTTGTATTGTAATTACTACCTTTTCTTTATGGTTTTATCATCTAAGTGTACTTCCCTAAACAGTCTTTTTTAAAAAAAATGTTTTTGTAAATTTCTTTTAATCTATGTTTTCTCACCATATTTTTTTCTTGCAATTTATTTTTTGAAGAAACCAGTCAATTTAACTGGTAAAATTTTCTATAGTCTGGATTTTGCTGATTTCATCTCCATAATATATTTTTAAATGCTCCTTTGACCTATGTATTTCCTGCAAATTGATTGTTGGACCTAGAGACCTCATCAGATACAGGATATTTTTCATTGCAAAACCTCTTCAGAGTTGGTGTAGTGCACTTCTATCCAGATGCATAAAATAAGTGGTTCTCGATTTATGTGATGTTTCCAGCCATTGAGTGGCATAAGGGCAATATTCTGATTTTATTAGCTGAAATACTTCTTCAAAGAGTAAGTTCTCCTCATCTGCAATTTGGTTACCTGGTCGCACAGTTCGTAAAGGAATGATAGGACAAACACTATAATCTTTTTCTTTATCAGTTTTCAAAATAATAAATTAGATTTTAATAATTCTCCATAAGTGACAGAGTTTGCTCTTTAATCATTGTTAACTTATGAAAATCAACTTGATTTGTTTCAATTCATTGAAATGATTACTTTATTAATGCCCAAATTGTCCCATGTTTGGATAATTGGAGCTTCCTCAAGTTTGCTCCTGAGTCCTTTTGATACAACCCTATAAATCTTTGTAGGACAAAATGTACCAGTTTCATCTTGTATGGTTTGTGCCCGAGATCTGTGTGTGTGTGTGTGTGTGTGCGCACACATGTGTTTAAGTGGAGAATGGTATTTTAACATCACAATCTGTGTCCTAGGGATGCTAGGGCTTGATCATTGCATAATTTTTTAAAGTTTTAAGCTGAAAAATTGTGTTTATTCATATACTTCCACTTTCAAATCCAAAGCACAGGATTTTTATTTAACCTCTTCCTTCCTGCATTAGATTATCTTTCCTTTCATATTGAGATAGCTGGTTCTCAAGGACAGTGAAGGTGATATAATTAGCATATCAGAATATTACTCATTTGCTTTATCCCACATTACACACATAACAGTCTCAGCACAGCAATCGCATTGCTACTACCATTTATATGATTACTGAAATTAATTGATTTTTTTGAATATGCTTCCCCTTTTCTCTTCCATGTTTTATATTTCTATGTCTGCATCCTCCAAGCATACAGCCATTATATATTGTATTCTATACAGTATAACCTGCATTTAGTCTTGGTTTCTGCATAAATAGATTTTTAGTACCCATCATCGGCTCCTACACTAATGTGACTCTTCTGTTTGTCTGAAGCACATTCTCTTGTAAATTTCCCAGGAAATATTCATAGGAACAATATTCTCTGAGTTCTTGTATGCCAATAAAATTTGTCTATAGCTTTCATATTTGTATGTTGAGAACAGTTAATGGCTAGATATAAAACCATTTACTCATATTCTCTTTCTTTGACAATTTTATATATGCTATTTCATTTTCTTCTTACATAAAGTATTGCTGTTAAGAAGTCTGATGATAGTCTAAGTTTCTTTTCATTATGAGACTTGATCTTTTTACCTAGATACAAATGCCCAAAGGATTGTTTCTTTGATATTCTTTTTAAGCGCAATAATTTTACTGGAATATTTTTAAGTGATTTTCTCACCTATTCTTATGCCCTTAAAATGTAATTTAAAAATATTTTTCTTTCACTTTGAGAAAATTTTCTGGAATTGAACTTTCTTTGCATTTTCTCCATTTCCTTGTTTTTTTTTTCTTTCAGAATTCCAAATAAATACAAATAGTTTTTATCTTCTTTACCTATTTCTTATTTGTCACTTTCTCTTGAATTATTTTTTTCTTCCTTCCCTCTCTCCCTCTTTCCCCTTTACTCCTTTCTCTCCCATATTTCTTTCTTGCTTTCTCTCCTTCTCTCCTTCCTTCCTCTTTCCCTCCCTCCTTCTCTCTTTCTTTCTTTCTTTCTTTCTTTCTTTCTTTCTTTCTTTCTTTCTTTCTTTCTTTCTTTCTTTCTTTCTTTCTTTCTCTCTTTCTTTCTGCTTTTGTTAAATTTGGATTTTCTTTTTAGGCATTTTCTGTATCTCTTAAAACATTCATTCTTTGATCTTGTGTTTCTTTTACCTTAATATTCATTTTGAAATTATTTTTTGTTTTCTTTCCAATTCTTGAGTTCTTTCACATCTCTTAACTTCTCTTATTCTGAATTATGTTGTTATTTCCAGGGTTATATTATTTTCTCAATGTTCTTTAGTTTATCTAATTTTCATTTTCCAAAAACTTGTTAGAACTTTTTTTGTCTGTTGATCTCTCCTCTTTTGTTCTTCTTGTCCTCATGGGTTTATCTATATTTTAATTCCTTTTCTTATGTTTCTGTGAGGTTTGGAGAGAAAGAAGAAGTAAAGATATGTTTTCAATCTATAATGTTTAATCAGTGCCATTTTTCTTGTGAGTTATTTGTCTTTTCCTTATTGATAGTTTTTTATCCAACTCATTTATTAATACTTAATTGATAAAAATAAATAAATAAATAAATAAAGCAGTGGTAGGGAGCAGATAATTTTGACTCTATTGGGAATCTTATGTTTTCATAAAACAATGGAAAAGGTAATTTTTCCTGTACTGCTAAATAAAATACCTGTTAATTAATTTTTAAAAATACTTAATTGCTTATATGTATGCAAATAATTAGTTTCAGTGTGTGCTTCCTTTGTAATTTTTGTGCATAATGTGAAGTGGAAAGCCCTCTACTGAGGTGATAGCCCTAAGGTAGTTCTGTTATGTGAGTAGCCAATTTGTCTAAAGAGTCTACTCTTTCCTCTTAATTTGAAATGCCACTCTGGAATATACCAAATTTCCCCTTTTGCATATTTCTGTATATAGGTTCTCTGTTTAGCTCCTTTTGTCTTTCTTTGCACTGATGCTCCTTTGTCATCTATAATAACTCTTGAAGTAGTTGCTCCTTATTTTGTTCCTTCAAAATTATCTTCACTATTCTTGGAACTTTACCCATTTAAGGTCTGTAAAAAAACAAACTCTGTTTCAAATTTGAATGGACTGGCATTGGATTTATGGATTTATATATTTACTTCAATTTTTTCCAAAAAGCAGATATATAGTGTACTCCTATGTTGTATTTCCAGATGAGTTAAAACTAGAGTATGTACACACAATACCTCCCACATACAACACACATTTGTATAAATTTGTATATGATTAGAATATTTGTAGAAATAGATATTCAAATTGGTAACAGTGAATATCTCTGGGGAAAGAGACTAAGGACTGGGATCTGAAGTGGATGGGAGGTTAACTTTTCACAGTAAAATATTTTATCCTATTTGGATTGTTTATCTTACACATGTGCCACTTTTTCTATTGAAAGTTCTGTTTGAAAACTATACTTGATTGGTCCAAATCAGCATCTTAATTGTAAATGATGATATAAGAATTGGTAATAAGATGACAGTGGCAGAACCATTTTCTATTTTCTCTTATGTATTTGACCATTTGTTGTGAAGTACCAGTAACTCATAAATCCCTGAATAGAGGACCTGGAGTAGTTATACCAAAATTCTTACTAAGGATGACTCTGATGTCATTCAAATAATTAAAATAAAAGAATATAGATTCTAATAAGACATCTAATAGTGTCTTTTGTGCTATCTGTCTAGACAAGATGAAGAATTAATCAGCCGGCTTTTAGTAATATTGAAAAAGGGGCCACATTTTATTCCAGTTTCTATCACCAAGTACCTCAGTGACTCACACATGATAGTTTCTTAATAAGTGTCTTTTAAAGAATGAATTACTGAGTAAATACATGCAAAATATTGTTTAAGAAATGTTTTAAGGGAAGTTTGTAGTGGTTTGTTGTGGGGTGTTACACAGAACCCAGAACATTGTGAATGCCAGCTCGTCTTCTTATTACTGTACCTCCTATCTTTATTATATGACTCCAGAGCATTGTCCTCAACCTGAGTCTATAGAATTTTTGCTAATGACTTGGGTGAAGATAGGAGGGAATTTTATTACATTGTTGGATTTCATTACAGTGGGATGGATAGAAAGGTTACCATAGGCTGGAGTAAATTGCTGAATCTAATGAGTGTTCACTATCATGAACATGATGTCAAACCCAAATCATCAAGGAGAGGATGAAAGCAGTATTTGTTTCACAGTAGCACATTTAGAAATTTTAAGGAGTTTTAATAAGGAGTAGGTCTCAATATGAATTATCAACGTGCTGTGGACACTAAAGAAGGTGATGCTATCATGAGTTGTACTAAAGGAAATACAGTTTCCACAGTGAGGAAGTTGATAATGGGAATCTATTAGGCAGAGGTCAACCTATACCTGAAGTATTTATTATGTTCAATCTAGACATCACACTTCCTGAGAAATCTAGGTGTGGAAGCATGTTCAAATAACAGTGACCAGAATGTTAAAAAGAGTAAGCTACTTCATATTGAAAATGGGAAATTGTGGTATTAGGAGAATATGACTCATGGAGGCTATGATAGCTATCTTTAAATATTTGAAGAGCAGTCAGGTGATGGAGACTTCTTTACGACCCTCAAAAGAAAAGTTTTGAGCAATAGGTCAGTATAAAGAAGAAATTCCAAACAGTCCAAATTGTAGTCGGCTGTGTTAGAATTCCAGAGCTATGTCAGGGTGCAATGAGAGGGGTTGATGGTAGGATAGTGGTAGAGTATTAGGCATCAGTTAACTGGTTGGATATAATAAGCTTCAAATTGGAAACTTCAGATTTCATGGTTTATTTTGACTTCAGATATATTTATTACTGAAAAGGATTTCAAAACTCCTGCCTTTATTGATGGACTTGTACAATATAACTAAACCAATGTCTCTGAAAACTTAACAAATATTGCTTCATAGTTACTATTTTGAGAAATACAAAATAGATAAAACAAAAGATTGTGCAATTATTTGGTACAGTAGGTAGCATAAAAGTTGGCTTGAATCAGTCCAAGTGTTTGAACTTACTCCAAACTTGATATTAGTTGCATGTTAGTTGGTAAGTCATAGAGTTGGTCCATGTGTCTAACACCCAGAAAATTGTTTGGCACACGGTGGGCACCACATGTTGAGTGAATAAATGACCATAATTTCCCTCTCATTGCTTGGTTGATGTTCACTAGCTTTAAATGGCCAGAGGAACAAAAGAAATCAATTCTGAAGGCACTAATTAGCAAAATCACTATATAAGACTTCTCTCCTCCCCAAATTCCACACCCTGGGGGAAGACATACATTTTAATGGAGGAGTTCACAGAAATAGAAGCTGCAGTAACTGGTGGAACGATCCTCTCTAGTGCAGAGAGAGGCAGCCCTGAGAAGTTGAGTATTTGCAGGGGAAAGATAGAGAAGATGTTTAAACTGGATATTCAAAGCAACTGTCCATGATTGGGGCAGTAGCAAGTATTTCAAATTATAGCACTCCATTGGAAACGACTTTTTTCATATGTACATTTTAGAGCAAATATTTGGAACTCTTTTTCTCAACTCAGAAAAACATTCTGCTACCTGTAAAGAAATGTAAAAATATAGTGAAATGTAATAATATCAAACAAAACCAAATCCTACAAAAACACTTTTGTGGAAATGAAACCCTTAGAACATGTTTTTGAACTGTTTGATTTATTTGGTACTAATGGCTATATGTGACCACAGAGACCTGCAAAGCAATGCAACCTTGTTCATTTAGCAGTTTGGAAACATTGATCTTTATGCCATGTATGGGAAAATTCCATGAGGTCTTATTTATTTGCTGCATTTTCATCTTGAGCTGTGTATGGAAAAAAGATAACCGTATATCACTTATTTTTCTCTAGTAAGACCATTATTGGTTAGATAGTACCAGACTATAAATATGTCACTCTAAATGTTATTTTTGTTTGTTTCCAATGACACAAATTGACCAAGACTTGGATCTCTTTATTTCTCTTCCTAAATATTACAAATCTCGTTCCTTAAAGACAATAGGTTATAATTTAAAGGGCTTTATTTAAATTTCTGTTCTCTTTTTTGTAAACTGTCATACATTTCTATTAAAACCTATTTGGAAGCAAAAGCCATTAACTAAAAATTGAGAAATTTTTCTTCCTTCTTTCTCCCTCTTTTCCTACCTTCCTGCTTTCTTCCCCTTTTCCTTCTCCCACTTTCATGAACCTTGTTTTCAGAAAGGCTGTGTAACAGCTGTGTCCAAAGTGCCAAACTTTATTCTCCAAATGATATCCCTGTCTTAACCAAGAGGTGAACAGATCATAAAATACCATTGTTTCCATCAAAGCAGAACTGTCAGCAATATGTGTGGGCCATATGAAGAAGTGGCAAGGTAATACTTATCTTGGAAATGTTTTTGTGCATGCCAAACAGAGAAGAAATTATTTCTGAGTTTAAAAATAGTCAACACAACTTGGAAAACGTGGTAATATTTATTCATGATAGTAAACGCATTTTTAAAGAAAGCCATGGATGCCCAAACACAAACTGAATCACGACAACCCAATGGCCTTTTTTTACAAAACCCATGACATATGTCCCATTAACTGGCTAAAAGATACGAGTGGGAAGAAAATACTAAAATCCTTTTAAATACACCATCTAATATAGAAATCAACTCTGGAAATGGCATTTAAAAATAATTCCTTTGCTTTCACTTCATCTGCTGAGTTTTTGTTACTATACGTTTACAAATTCCTTTAACATGTTTTTACAATTTCAACACAAAATGCTAGCATTTTGGCTTGAACTTTCCACAGAGGACTTAATTCTGTCACATTAGTACATATGTAGGGAGTTATACAATGTTAGTTATAAATATATATACCTGAAAGGGCCATCAGAAATGTCTTATACACCATGTAGTGTATAGGGTATATATGCCATGTAGCATGTATAATGCTTAAGTAGAAAAAACTATATGCCCATCTAATTTATGCTTGTCCCCAATAACTCCAGACTTCTTTGAAATTAAATTTACATGTTTAGCAAAAATTTAAATTTTATTTGAGATTTAATTTTCCATACTTAAGTACCATTAAATCAGATGCCTAAATAATTTTTACACCTTTCCCAAAAGTCACTTCATTTACTCTTTCCCAGGAATAATTTGGGCCCTCTTTACATCATACAAAAATCACATTAAATTGAAGAAAAGAACTTCCTAAGTGAAATGTTCTTATTGGCAACTTAGAAAATACTCATCTTCTTGTAACTTTTACACTGAATTATCTGAATCTGCAAATTTAAAAAGTAAGAATAATGATATAGTTGATAAATAAAGCCCCAGTAGGAAAAGCCCCTGCACATGGTTAGTCTAGTCTGTATGCCACAGCCCTTATCAAATGGAAATGATTTCTAGCATGGATATAAATATAACAAAACACCAGAATGAAATCAAATCAGAATGCTTATGAAAAAGAATCAAGTTGGCCACCAAATGTTTCACATTAGTAGGAAATTTATTTAGAGACCACCGATGGAAATCTGAAGGGTAAGTTGTTATCATAACAAGTGCACGAGATGTATAAGGCTGTTGGAGAAATTCCCTTAGTTTATCGACTGAAAAGCCAAAACAATCGCTGTAACAGTAAAGTTTGACAAGATAATTAAATGAATGATAACAAAATCTCAGCAGGGAAGTGCCCATTAATTGAATTTATTTGGGAACATGTTTTCACAAGAATAGCCAAATTATCTAATTTTCACTTACATTAAAAAGTGATAGTCTATAATAACTAATTACTGGAAATGAAGGAAAAGGCCAGTACTTTGAACCAATAACACAGAAGAAAACAAAACTGCTAACATCAAAGAACTGCCATGATGTTTGACAGCTTCCTAAGAATTCCATTTATCATTTTGTCCAGTGAAAATATTTCAGTCAAACTCGCCAAAGAAAAGAATCCCAGTAATTTCTATGTAGCAGTATCTTTAAAGCTGGAATACATTTACCACATTTTGTGTATTCTTTCATGATGTAGCTGAGTATGAGTATGCCAACAAGTGAAATAACTGTAGAATATGATAGGATTGAGGAGTTGAGTTTTGACATTTCTTTTCTGTAAGAAAATTACTGCCATTCTGTTTCCCTCTTTAGAACTACATATGGTTGACTGTTTTTTGTTTATTTTTTAAATTGTGTTGCTGTTTTCAAGTTGTACAGATCAAAGAGTTTAAATTAAAGCATCATTAAGGCCAACCTTTAAATTTCAAATGAGGAATAAAATAGACTATATTTTACTCAGATTTTCTGTTTTGAGCTGCTGGGAAAATCTCTCCAAATTCAAATTATATATTTTAAAATCTTTAGCAAGTGAAATTCCAATTTTCATAAAAGTTACTGATGAACCTTGTGATATATCTGTAGTAGTAAATCAGATTTTGTCTAGTCAACATATTCAATAGAAACTTAAGACAATGAAATCTGTTACTTTTATGTTTCCAACCTTATATTCTTAAACATCATAAATCTGTTGACGAATATTTGGCAAAATTTTATATAATAGCAAAACATTGAATAACATTCTTTTTTGGCTTAATGTTTGCATAAACCCTAAACAGCCTTGCAATTTAATTTCAGGCAGAAAAATCTAAATTAACAAATAATGGAAAAGTTCTTTCTAATTTTGTGACTTTCTCTTTTTTTCCTAAACAAAATTATCTTCTAAAAAATACATTTTAAACATGTCAGTTAAAATTTAATCACAATATTCAAAACATTTCTTGCATTTAAGAAACGATGTTTCAGCTTTAAAGACAGTTCTTAATGTTCCTGTTTAACGTGGGACATCATTTTATACTCAGAAAACTAGCTGCTGTAATTTTGAAACTAGCAACTAACATTTCATTTACAATGACTTTATCATGTGATGTGAAAACAGTAATAAAAGGCTGCTTTATATTCCACAAGTTATACTACAGGGATACAGAAATTAATTTAGAAAAAATAGGGCCATGCTTTGTTTCCCAAAAGCAATATAAAGTAGGTGTCAGTGATCGTATAGATAGACTGACTGATAGATAAATGTAGAGCGATAGGATAGGTAGAGAGATATGAATATGGTCAGCATCAAAACATAATAGAATGTTTGGTTTTGCCAAGTAATGCACATGGAAATTACTCATTCATGTCTTAGTTTGCAGTTATTTCTATTTCTGTTTTTAATCTTTTGTTTAATCAATAGAGTAAAAGACAGTTTTATGATTTAACAATATTTCAGATGTCAAACAATTCTTTTTTAATGATTTATATTGGCAGTTCACAGTCTTAAAAGCATAACCACATCAGGCAAATATTGCATGTAGACCGCTCTGGATTTTGAAGACTTTTTGTTTCTAACAGAGGTCTTTACTGAAATTACGGAGCAACATCTACATATTATTAACAATAATTAATGCTTTTGGGAGGGGGGAAGTATAAGCAAAGAAATTTTTTGAAAGAGAAGATTTTTATCTTTTAGTAATCAGTATGTCTTCCTTAGTGCTTTTAAATTCTCTTAGGGTAAATGTATATCCTTTACTTTATGATCGTTTGGTCACTCTTTTATCATGAACCTAGCTATTTGCATTTCATGAAATATTGCATGTTTATTTCCAATAGACCTCTTCTTTGATGATCAAAATTGGAACCTGCATTCTAAATGAAAACAATTGGCACATTTTATTTCGACAACACTTTCACATACTATGTATCTAAAAGTATAAAACTGATATTAATCATGTGTTCCTGGGGCTTATAAATTCATAATATTAAAATTCTTTCAGGCATTATCTTAGATGAGACTTGCCTTTAAATACGCGGTTCTGTTTTCTGAGAAGTTAACTACGTGTCTTCAAAAACCTGACTGGTCTAGAAAAATGACTCTTTGAAACAGTCATGTTTCTTTTGTTGTTTTTTAAAAAAAGACAAAACAAAACAGCAATAAACATTTTAGCTCTTTAATGAGCAAAGATCATGTCTCTTAGCATTGGACTAATAGTCATTATCCAGATTATCTTTATTTCACGCAATGACCAATGACATGGCCAAGATGTACAAAGTTGTTTCCATCAAGTAATATACAATTTTTTTTTGTATAATAATCTTTCATTCTTGAAAAAGAGTAACTGAAAAGAAAGGTTTCTGTTACTGCAGTTAGTTTTTCAGAGAAAGTTCTTTTCATTATCTTACAAACTATCAAAATTGCTAGTCATCTGAAAAAATGTAAAAAAAAATCACATAACTTTAGTCTAATAGAAATATAGTACAGGTAAGAGAGAAAGTATTTATCAGGGATGTGCTCTTTAAGTCCATCTCAATTTTTTTAATATAAATGTACATCTGATTACATATACAAACATTTGGAAAGGTCTGTGATATACTGTTATTGGTAAACAACAGGGGGATGAAGAGTTTCCTGTGTTCTTAAAATATTCGTTTAAAATCACACATATGTGTAAGACTAAAATCCTCCAGGTGTTGACTCTCCTTCTAGCTTCTGTATCTACGTTGCACTCTACTGAGATTGCGTGAGTAAATTCCAGTGAATGAACCTCAGTGAGAAAGATATGTGATGTAAGGAGGGACAGGAGGATCATAACTTTATATTGAATTATTAGTAAACATTTTGTCATGCAACATGAGTAAATCAATTAACTGAGAACTGTAATCAGAGTGGTAATATTGGGGCATCATAAAATACTGTTGCAAATAACTCTTTGGACACACTTCACCTTATCAAAAGGAACAAAAATACAGAGTAACAAAATCACAGCAAATTATAGATCCTGTAACACATGTCCAATTAGGGGTTATATTTCTATAAATTATTTAGATGGAGATGAAAAAGAACATTAAAAACATGGGAAATTTTTTTCTGGGATTCATATCAGCGAGTATTCACCACTATACCTAAATTTCTTCAAATACATTTAATAACTAACTCCTTCTATTATTGAAACTACTGTGAATTATTTTATTGTAATTACTTTTGCCCCTTAAAATCTTCTTTAGGTTCTGCCAATTGATAGAGGAAGCTTCTATTAAAAACTCCAATGGGATGAGAAGAATTTTAATTACGGCTTAATCAGCAGCACAGCCACCAAGCATATAAATTATCATGCACATCGTGCTAAAAATATCCAGTTTCCTTTATCCCCACAGCTTTATACTGACAGCACTTATGTGATAAAGTTGTACCTGCCAGTCTCTAAACTTCTTTGTTTTACTGGCAAATATCAGCATGAGCCTCCGCTAAGGCCATTAACAGCATTGGTGCTTTGTGTACTTATCCAAATATGTAAATATGGTCTACACAATAAAACGGCTCCAAATAAAAACTGGTGAAAATTATCTGACATTCCATTGGTGTGTCCCTTGTGCATATTCATAGTTTTTTTTTAAATTTTTTAAATATTTCAGACATAGGTCTTTCCTGTTTGGTGTTCCACATGCCTAATTCCATTATGTAACTTAAATCTTCAAAAAATTAAATCTTGAATGTGAATGAAAAAGTATCATTCAGAACAATTGCTCCAAGCAATTGAAATCCATTTTTAAAGTTGATTTTTGTATATATGTACAATTCACTTTTGCAAAACCCCCAAGGTTCTTGATATGTATATTCACATAATATTCCTCCTTATTTAAATATTGAGAGTCTTGTAGGTTCAAAGCCAAGGAATCTTCAGTAATCGTATACTGCAATCCATCAAAAAAAAAATAGTTTGTTTCTCTTATCTGGCTATACCCTGGTTGTTGAATGTGAATGGGGGTGGGGATGAGGGTGGGGCAGAGTATTGTTCTGTCCTCCAGTAAATGTATTGAATGTGTGTAAGGGCTGAATTCCTGGTATGGTGTTGGGAATCATGGTTATGGTGTTGGGTGTCATTAAGGGAACATCATCAGGTGACCTTCTCATAGCTAGTGTGTAATCTGGGGGGCAGGCGGTCCGAAGAACCACCTCATGTGGATGGATGGACTCACATTCATGATCCAAATCAGTGTGCTTCATCTGGAGGGACATGATCTCCTCTTCTTGTGCATGGGTCAGATCATTGGTCGCAGTGCGCTGAGGGCTGCATCTCCTATGAACATCATGTCTCCTCTTATCCTTTTTGTAGTACAGGGCTGCAAAAGCCAAGATGTTCAGAAACAGCAGTGATGCGCCAACTGCAATAGTGACACTCAGCTCTGTTGAGTAGTCCCTTTGATCCACTGAAAATGGACTTGGTTGTTGTTTGGGATCGTCCTGCTTGGCAGTGGGAAAGGCTGATGTGACAGGTACAGAATTTTTTCTTGTAGGTCTGAAAGTGATGTCAGTTGATGGCACTTTAGTTGTTGTCGAGGTATACTGAGAAATGTCATTGAGATTATGAAGATGAGGTACCAACTCCAACCACAGGTTCACCTTATTGGCTCTGTAATGTTCTTTAACTCTTGGTTTTAATCCAATATGGAGATAAAGTTGGTCTTTCTGAGAATATCTGGTCCATGCTACTTCTTCAAAGCGGTTGGGTTTGGTATGGATGAATTTTGTGTCTTGAGGGACTGGCTGATTTGGGTCACTAAGAAAGAAAAAATAAATTATGAGAACAAAATTGTTTTACTCATTTTCGTAATCAATATTGGAGTAGTTTAAAGTCTAATTAAGAGGTAAGTCATTAGGTCTCCAGGATTTTTTTTTTTTAAGGAGGTACCAGGGATTGAACCCAGGACCTTGCAAGTGGGAGGTAGGCACTCAACCACTGAGTTACATCTGCTCCCCCCCAGATTGTGTCTTATCATCAACCTGACCTGCCCACTTTACAAAGTATTTGGGAGGATCAAAGGCTATGCAACACTGAATTGGTAAGATTATAAAATAATACATGTTACTATTGAGCAACAATAATTATTAGTTCTATGTAATTCAAAAACCCAGTGTCTTTTAAAAGCCAAAAGAATCTTTACATGTTGAATAATGCAACAGAGATCACAAGCCTTTCTTAATAAACTTCTGAAAAGCCAGAACTAAAAGCATTTTTTTCTTAAACCAACACAATATAGAATTGCTTTTGAATAAAGAGACTTAATATATTGCTGGTATTACTCTATTCAATTAATCATTTTGGCACAGAATATATATTGTTGTAAAATGCTTAAAAGGATATTTTTATCAAAATGATAGTGAACTTTATTCCTTGGGTACATACCCGGTTTTAGCAAAATTTGTCCAGTATGTCATTACCACTGCACTCAGCATCACATCGTTTTTGGAGAAATTGCAAGGAAATAATTCTGTAGGACCAATCATAGGGATTCCCAACACATAGGGAACCTCATCTCCATGGGCTGCATCAGCCCAGGCTGGAACCTGATCTGTTTGGCAATGATGGTAAAAAGCATAGAAGTATGTAGGTGAACCAAAGTTTGAGTGAAGATCTGCTGTCGCTACAGCTGGTGCCACCCACTGATGGTCCGTAAACAAAGCCAATAATGTCTTCCTTCTGGTTTCAGGGTTATGACGGTCAGCCCAGTCAGTATACATAAATTTAATGGTTTCTCTCAAAACATCTTTGCCTTCAGGATATCCATATAAATTATCAACAAAATTGGAAACAGCAAAGTCAAAATCACTAGCTGATATACCATCATCGCTATCTACTATATTTTCAACAAATTTTAAACCTTCCCCTTGATTAACTCCTAACATGATATCATAGTTGAGAAATTCTCCTTGCTCCATCAATATCTGAGGGTCATCTGGTATTACATCACCATCAATCACAGGTCCAAAGGCTATGTGGTATCGTGCTGGTTGAATATCTTGGTCAACAAGTTCTTTATAAGGCTTCTTCTGTAGACATTCCACTAACTCTACTGTATCTGAAACATTGCAACCAACTTTTGTCGCCAAGATTCTAGCATATTTTGCGGGTTGGAAACTAACAGCCCAGCTGGAAAGGGCTGTTCCACTTTGAGCAATTGCTCGTTGAAAAAGTCCTATGGGAAAAACAACAGAGTTTTCAAATGACCTTCAAATAATGCTCTGGTAAAACAATAACATGTTTTAGACGTGTATATAAAAACCCAGGTACAACTCAAGAAACAGGGAAATAGAGATGTTTTTGCTTAAGAGAAGGTACACAAAACCATCACCAGGGTATAATGAATCAGAGAGATGGACCTAAGTTTTATAGTTTGAGTGGCAACTGCTTCAGGGATCAAGAATTCTAAATTTTGCCATGTCTCAAAGAGGCAGTAATCAAGTAGAGAAGGAGAAGGTATAAATACTAGTGATAAAAAGCCCAAAAGATTTTCTTCAGTCAGCATGTAAACACCTATATCTCCCTTTTTATGAACTTTCCCATCAGGCTTCATATTGTCTTTTGGGGATATGTCCTCCTATCTGGCTGCATCTTCCTTCCTTCAAAATGGCTTTCTGTGTTTGTTTGAACCAGATTTTATTTGCACAGATAATTCTGAATGCTCACACAGCTACCTGGGATAGGGATTTGTTGACAATGCCCTGAGGATGGCCCAGAAGGCACACTAAAACAGAATAGCACTTTACACATACTCTTTCCAGGTCTTCATGTCAGACCTAGGTAGACTAAATATTCATCGTTCAGAGGACATAACATTTGACGTGCTTTCACTAGGTTAAAGAAAAATAAACATCAGCAGAATGATTTAGTGGGGGGATGGGTGTGACTGAATTTTTCCTCTGTTGAATGACTAACGTTTATCATAAAGAATGAAAACACTACTCTTTACTTAATTGCATTTAGGAATTGGAACTCATGGCTCCATGTGCAGTTTTATAAGAGCTGCGTGCCATTCAACTTTACAAATTCACTTTACTCATTAGAGTATTTTCTGAAAAAAATATTGTTTTCAAAAATATAATTTATCAATTTTCATTAAAAAATATACATTTAAAAAATGAATATCCAAATATAGTTTTGTAGTTCAGTTATTTAAACATGCCTATTCATATGTACACAAAAGATAGGAATTCTTTTCACAAAGGTACTAAAACAATATTGAATGAGAAGCAAAGTATTAGATTAGCCTGCAAATGTATATTTAATCAAAATATCTGTAATATGTTCTTAGGTAATTATATCTAAAATATACAAGAAGCCAAACAACACAAATTCACATTTGTTTTGGTTTACCAAAATCTTTAGGAACATAATTTTAATTTGCTCAAGCAAAGTATGTTAGAGCAAATGATACAAATACAAATAGTTTAAACATATATATAAATATTTGATATGTGTGTCAATATTTGCTCAGAGTAATGTTTCACTAATTGAAAACCTTACAACTGAAATAAAGAGCATGATTTCTATAATATACCTTCCCATTTCAGGGGTTAGATGGCTTAAGTAAATATATCAAAGAAGATGTAGGGGAAATACACATTATGATAAATATAGCCTAAAATATGCCATCTGGATGATACATGGAGAAACCATATATTTTATCATTAGTGAGACTGCTTGTTATGATTCATGGTAGATACAGGCCTGAACTTTGCTGTACCACTGTGTGTGGAGCTTAAAGCCTTTAAAGCCTGTTAGCATTGGAGATCAGAATCAGCACAATGATTCCCAGACATCTCCTGAGCATGTCCTGCTCAACCAGGCAACTCTATAGAGAAAGGCTTAGGACTAAACCAACCCTATGTTCATGTCTCTGGCAAAACACAGACAGATTTCACTGAAGAGTGATGGAGTATTATGCTTTCAACTGTTCGCACAGCCATTCACCATTGTTTCCCGTACCATCAGTTGAAGAATAGCAATGTTCAGCCCTTTGTCCAATGGTAGTGTAATACCAGCTGAAACTGGCTTTGATACTCATTATTGCTTTACATATAGAAACAATTATAGAAAAAATAGGAGGAAATAAAATTTGAAATCAAATGATCTTGAAAGCGTGTACAGGTTGTCTACTGTTACCCTAGCTAAATATTGTTATTAGCATAGTCCTCAGGCTAGAACAATATAATCTGTTTAATTTTAAAAAGGAATATGTTATTTAAAAACAAGACATTTCATTATAGAGCAAAATCTCTATGCAGTTGGAGATGCTCTCATATGTGCCATTTGGTCATCTTGAATAACAATCCAACAAATATAAATGAAATGTTATATAAACAACATTGAAAATTGTCTATTATAATATATAATTCTCCAAATTCTTATTTAATGACTGTTCATTTGAAATTCCACATTAAAATATCTCTGAAACAAAAAAATAAGTATTTTATATTTGGTGCTCATTTCATAAGACTCAGTCTTATAAATTAAGATGCTTCATGAATTACACATGTCTGTATATACTATTTTAATATATATACATAAAATGACAATAAAAAGTGGAGAATGCAGGATGATCTATGTTGATACATGTAAGCTATCTTCCTATCTATATGTATAAATGATGGAGAGAAAGTATTTGCTTCTGTAGATTTCTTCAACTAAACTCTTCTGTTCTTGAGGATATTTCAAATTAATAATGCATTTAGAATGGATGATAAAACTCATGGTAAAATGGGAATCCATAAAGAATGACAAGACATGATGAATCTTGGTAGGCACTTTGGGAAAAAAAGTGTCAAGGCTAGAAAATGGAGACAGAAAAAATATACCATGGACTTAAGCAGCCTCAGTGCTCCATGAGGTTTCACCAAGTTTAAGGGGGAAAAATAACTCGTGGAGTTGAAAATAGAAAAAACATAAAACCAAACGTGTATTTCTTTTTAATTAAAAGCTCTACTAGTGACCTCAATGCTTTGACAATTTTGGATCATGCATGCAAAATAATTAAACATCCATTCTCTACTCATACAAAAAGTGAAAAATCACATTTCCAAACTAGTTTACAACTACTTTACTATCTTCATACAAATAAAGGGGTTTAAATGTCTATTATCCTGACAATAGATTAAATACAATCCCTGCATTAAAAATATCTTATCTTTGATTTTGATTACTCAATAAACAGAGATATCAGAACAGTGAACGTCTTTGTCTGATTTACCCAAGAATCACCCTTTGGAGGAAAGAAAAGTAACTATAATGCTAAGTATGCTGAAGTCTTCTTGCATGGGTATCCTTACCAAGCACCATAGGATACAAAAGAAAAAAAACTGACAAGAATTTAAACATGCATAGGAAAGCTGAAAGACATACTTTTAAACAGTTATAACTGTTTTAACTCAGTTTTAACAGAAATATATACAGAGCATCACACACTACTGATGGTGGTGGCATGCAGACACCAAAATTGTCAAAATTTGCAACCTGCATAATACCTTTGGTTGAATTGCTCCAACGGTTACCTTCAGAATAATGGGATAAAGTCAGCAGATTGACACATGAACCCCCTGCGCCAGATCCAAAAACAGTGATTCTTAAGGGGTCACCACCGAAGAATCCAATGTTCTCACTAGTCCATCTTAAAGCCTGTATGAGATCAAGGAGTCCATAGTTTCCTTTTGCAGCCTGATCCCCTGTACTCAAGAAACCTGGAAAATAGAAATAAACAGTCATCTTGAACAACTCTTGTGAGTTGACATGAATCAAATTGACATCGAATTTAAATACAACTGAAGCCTGAATTAATCAAGGTGAGTACAGTCCCAGTTCTTTATTAAAAACTATTTCTAACCAGAATAAAACAATTTACTTTAAGAAAAATAGTAGTGACTTTGATCTTTAAAAATGACGTTTATCTTCCCCAAATGCTTCCAAAAATATTCAGGTTACAGGTAACAGGGGGCAGATAAAGTAAATGAAAACATTTTAAAAGATCTGGAGGGAGACATTCTAGAGGTCAAGGCCATTGGTGGAGACATTTTGATATTATCATGGGGCACAGGGGAACAGATGCATTTTGCATGAAGCACTGTGTCGGTCCCCAAGTTGCTAATGGCCTAACATGGCTGGAATTTAAGGTATGTATAGCACATGGCAGGACTTGAGTATGTAGAGCTGGAGCAGGGGTGTTTTTCTAAGACTTATGGGAAAGAGGTTGTACAAAACTGCAAGCAAAAACTTTGCACATATATGGATACACACAGTTTTACCGATAATACGTGATTAAGAAAGAATCACTATCCTAGGGATGGTTTGAGACCACACTATGGAATACCTTAAATCCTAAGCTAAGGAGATTTACTCAATTACAGTGCAGAATGATTGAAGGTTTTTGAAACATTCAGGCTCATATCATTTCTAGAATGCTTGAAACTGCCTTAGAGTGAATCTGACAGTGATGAGGAGTATATGTTGAATAATGGAGAGAATGGAGGTAGGGGAAAGCTAGCAAAGATCTGAACGGCAGAGTGGCAAAAGCAATTGAAAAAGGAGATGGAAGTTGTAGAGGAAGGAGTCAAAGATATTTTTAGTAATATTTTAAACATGTGCATTCATTTCACTGACAATAGCTTTCACAATGTGTTAATTATCACTTGATATAAGAAAAATCTACCCTCTGATAAATTTCTGCATTTGGTATAAATGGAAAAGTATTTCATAAACTATTACATTCTATCGATCGCTCATTTATCATGTAGAAAATGTTTATAGATATATTTTATATATAATTCATATATTATAAAGAAAATATAAATATATCAATCATGTGAACTGATTAAAATCAGGGATGTAATTTTCAATCTTAACAAATTAACAGAGCTAATTTAAAAAAATCTAGATTATTCTCGCACACTCATTATCTAAAATCAACATTATTATTCAATGTTTGTAAAAAGTTATTTATTTAATATAAAATATACCTCTTTATTTTATAAAATAAGCTAGTAAGTCAATTGCATTTGTGAATGCCAGACTGTGATAACAGTATCTATCAACTGAGTAAATAAATCTATAACCTAAATGAATATATTTACAAGAAATTTTGGGGGGTAATTTTAGGAAGCAATAGATGAAGACACAAATCCTTCTGAATAATTTGGAAACATATGAATAAATGAAGATATTTAGTTCTTCTTTTCCAAAAATGCTAAGAAATAAAAATACCAACTTTTTATTTGCACTCTGAGTTTTATATTAGGAGAAAATAATCGATAGTTGCTGTCTTTATTAAACAATGGAAATACTAAATATCCTTGAGATTGAGTTTAAATTTTTGAAAATAGGTCCAAATAAACATATCTTTCTGGTCACACTCACTACCTTTTATAAAATCTGCATTAACTATTTAAGACAATTTTGTGGTATCTCTTGCTAGAAGCATTTTCAAATACTCAATACTCATGTAAACAAGATAATTTTATATTTCTGAAAATGTGTAACAGAAACATAGCAGGTAATTCTCTTAGCTTTTCTTGCTACTGAGTGAATTTTGGTATAAAGTAGAACTATTAGTTTACATTCCTGAAGGATCCTGTTAAAAATGTTTTGATCTACAAAGACAGACTGATGGCATGAACCCTACAAGCAATGTTATGGAAGGATTACTATGCCTTAAGTTGACGGGAGAGTCAAAGGATAAAGAAGGTGTGAGTGTGTATGTATGAGAGAGACAGAGAAAGACAGGGAGACTACGAATGAGAGAACGAGAAAACTTTCTAGGTATTGTCTTATCTATGATTCTATGTCACAAATATATCCATGTAGATATTTGGTTTCCGAATATAGCTTATTCCACTCAACACAAAACCCAGGATTTGTATTTAATTCCTCTTGAAATAATATTGAATCACTAAAGTTATGAATGTCTATTTCCATATAAAATTGACTTACCGTATGATAGAATAGTCATAATTCAATGTGTAGCATGTAGGGAACTGTAGTAATAAGACAATTACCTCTACATTAACCAAATAGTATCACCTCTGTATTTCTATTTTTAGTAGCATCATTTAAACTACTCTGGCATATAGGTAAAAAAGCTTGTGTTTATACAACAATACTGTAAAAACATATCAGTTCTCTGAAGAGCAACTTCTGATTCTCTTAAAAAATCCTGTAGCATCTTCAAGAAAAAGTTTTTAAACAAAATCAATTCAATTCCAGAATTGCACTGTTAAACCATAGCATGGAAAATGGAGGAAGTCATCATGTAAAAGTCATTGTGTCCTAGACTTGGAATGTCCTAGTTTACTCTATCAAGCTCCATTTTCAGACTTCATACTAAGTTTCCTCACTCTTTACTCCTATTTCATGTGTATGCTATAAAAAACATATATGTATTCAAAATATGTATATATTTTATAAAAATGTATAAATATAAACAAAGTATATATATGCATATATGTTTACAAATCTATATATAGAGAGAGGAAGAGAGACAATTGATCATTAGTATGAACTCATAGAGCCACTCTGAGTTTTATATTAGGAGAAAATAATCGATAGTTGCTGTCTTTATTAAAGCCAGCTGGCAAATCAAATCACATCTCTTTAGACCTGATAAAGGGATCCCTCATGCTTGAATGACTTCTTTGATTCCTGATGCTATATTCAAACAATATCCCATGGCTCAGCTAAAGGCACAAGATGAGGAAAGTTAAATAAATTGCTGGTCAAAAGAGACATAGTTTGCTAATTATCCAGGTGATGTACATTGGCAACATTCTTTTTACCTTGCTATCCAATAAAGTATTAATTTAAGGTTCTTTTTTAATTGACTTAGCTGCTATGTATTTAACAATAGAATCATTTCAACACTCTAGCTGGAACTTTTTACACTGAACTGCACAATCATACTCCAGGCATAGAGAAACTCAATTTTGCAGAGACCTGTAAGTACTGCTTACCTTCAAGTTTATTTCTGGGGAGGAAGGTTTTTCCTTTAATGTCACTGAAATCATTCTTAACAGAGAGTCACTAACTTAACTAGTCTTTTCTGGCCTTCATTATAAGCTCCTAAAGTGGGTGACTGATGCCCTAACACATTAGCACATTATTATTTTGTGTGATGGAACTATAATGACAATAAGAACAAACTCGCTTTGCGGGGGAGAAGCAGCAAACTTTTCCAGAAATTTTTTTTAACTATTTAATTCACTTGACTCAAGAATATAAACCTTTAAAATATTGCTACTTTTAAATTAAGGCTAACTTTCAAAATTCATAACTATTTTGCTGATCCTTGTATCTACTACAATCGTCAGTCAAATATCTGTTCAAATAAAACTAGCTTAATATCATTTTCTTACCTTAAAATCAATTCTGCCAAAACAAACAAACAAAACAAAAACAAAACCATCACCAATTGTTGTTGTGCCTACATGGAACTAATAACTCTACTGATCTGATTAAATTTACTGAGCAGGCTTAGCCTCGATTTGATGTTTACCTCATCTAGCAAGCAGGATTACTTTCAGGAGTTAGAGAGAAACCAGGCAATTGAACATGGGCCCATAGGCCCTTGAAATGGAAAAAAAAATTAGGTCTAAAATAAATTGGGTGAGGGTAAAATAAATTAAAAAAAATAGTTAATTACTGTAGCCAAGATATTTGCTTGAGCACACCTCACTCAGATAGCTCTCTGATAGGCAGACCTTAAGCAGTAGGTGAGGAGCTAAGTTAAGTTGTCTAGCAACAACCCTGCAGCTTGTTGGTTGGCCAAATCTATATTCTGGTCTCTTACAATACAACCTTACACAAAACGTCTTTAGAATGTAAACCAAAGGAAAGCAGGGTGCTTCTTAGAAAAAAAAAATCTAAATCACTCACGAAGGAACCTGGGACCAGAGAATAAGCAGACTGTTTACATTTGAGATGACATCTAGAATGTCAGAAATTCAGGATGTCAGTGCTTCCTCTAGCAGGGAAAGATTTGAATGTCTATGCTTGTGTTTAGTTCCTGGAACCATTTAATAGGAATATATTTTTTTCAAGTCCACATTATTTAGTGCAGGCTAAAAAAAGGAAGGAAATTTGCAATGTTTATCAATGCTGTTGCCTGGATACAGATTACTGTGGCTGGCTTTTTGAGTTAAATTGATAAGTACTTCAAAATAGAGACCATATTGAGCTTTAAAGAGCCAGCCATGCAGACATGAGACTTTGAATGATAGTGAGGCATCCTTCTAGGGACTTGGGAATATGGATCAGAAAAGTAGCTCATTAAGGATTTTGCATCTTAAACACAAAAGGATTTAAAATTGTGGTATTATAACCCCAAATCCTCCCAGCTAAAATCCAAATGGAAATCCCATGTGCTAACTCTCCTTATCTTCTCAGTTGCCAAGTTCAGTCACTTCTTCCCCTGTAAACATTAAGATATTTATTATAGGAACTGGCTCACAGGACCACGAGGATTGGCAAATCCAGATTCTGTAGGGTAGGCTGCAAGTTAGGAACTCCAACTTGCAATAATTGAAGGAGGAAGGATTCAAAGAACTCCCCAGGAGAATTCAGATGGCTGAAGTAGAGATAGAAATTCTTTTTGTCAGTTGAAATCATCAGTTCTCCCTTTAAGGACTTTACCTGATTGAATGAGACTTCTCTCACTACCAAAGGCAATCTCCTTGGTTGATTATAGATTGTCATAGTTGCAATCAACTGACAAATAATTTAAATCCACAAAATACCCTCACAGTAACAACCAGGCTGGTGCTTGACCAAACATCTGGACACCAAAACAGACACAAGATGACACATGAACTTAACCATCTGTTTTGGTCAGCCACAGGCGTGCCTTTTGAAATATACCAAAGATTGGTCGGTCTTTATAAAGGGTATTTATTTGGGGTAGAAGCTTACAGTTACCAGGCCACAAAGCATAAATTTCTTCCCATACCAAAGTCCATGTCCTGGAGGAAGATGGCTGCCGACGTCTCCAGTGTTCAGGCTTCCAGGTTCCTCTGTTCCCGGGGCTGCATTTCTCTCCGGGCTTAGCTTCTGCTTCCTTCACGAGTTCAGCTGTAGACGATGAGGCTTTCCATGGCCTGCATCTCTCCACAAGGCCAGCCGTAGACCATCGGGCGAACGGCTCACTCCAGCATCAGAACTGCCTTTTCAAATCTCTTTCTCCAAAGCTCTGCTCTCAATCTGCTTCTCTCCATCTGCTTTTCTACTTGAGACCACGCCCACCGAGGGGCAGGGCTCAACGTCTCACTGACATGGCAGTTAACGCCCTACTCACAACTCAATCCTGCCCAGATGAACAGACCAGCTTACAAACATAATCTAATCTATATTTTTGGAATTCATAATTAAATCAAACT
>PVKH010001389.1:0-14892 GCA_004027955.1 Chaetophractus vellerosus
GTTTTCTGCTGCTGCCTCTTGAGCTAATTCGCCCCTGGAAAATTCAAAATCAACTTGCCTTTGGTGAATATTTGGGGACAGCTGGCAGCTTGGAAATCTTTTTTGGGGGAAGGTAGTAACCAGAAAAGTCTTTGCCAGAACTTTCCCCAAGGAGGTGATATCACTCATTAGTGAGACTATAGACCCATCCCCTCTCCTTCCTCCTGCCAGTGAGAAGATGGCACTTATCCATGGTTACCCTCTCCTGGAGACAATATTTCTGGGCAACACAATTCTCAAATGAAGTTCCTATCTAACAACACGTCTTTCTTTTATTTCTTTTCTTTTTCCCCTTCTCTCTTTCTTTCCTCTCTTTCTTCTTTCCTCTCTTCCTTTTTTCCTTTCTTTCTTTTCCTTTTTTTAGTCCAAAATTCCTTTCTTCCTTTTACATTTTTTCCCTCTCTCTCTTTTTTATTTTTTTCTTAAAAACACTACTTGTACTACCATCTGTAATTTCACCCATATCCTTGAAATACAGGAAATGGAAGCAGCGGCAGTGTATTCCATATTTATGACTTCTCAGTACATTAGAGCATTTACTGACTTCGGAGGGCCCCCGCCTGAGCGCGGCTCAGTAGAAATACTCTCTGCACATGCCGAAAGGGGACAGCTCGGGGCACAGCGAAGCCTCCAAAGTATGCTAATCAGGCCTCTCCACTGCTCCCCATTAGACTCCACTGGCTCCTTGCGGGTTTTTTTTTTTTTTTCCCTCTGCTTCTTTTCTTTACACACATACACATATATTTTTGCCCTCGTAGCCACGCGTTTGCGGCTCATGCTAAGAGACTATTATGAATACTCCTCCTGAATATAGAACGCTGATCCTGAACGCTCGGCATGAAGGCTGGCGTCCGCGTGCGCAGCCCGGTGTTTGCACCGAGACGAGCGTGTCTGCATCATCACAGAGCTCCACCGCAGCCTCTTAGTGTCCCTCACGTTAAACTCCTTGGCAACTGATTATCGATGACAAAAAATTGCTTACAGCAATGGAATTCCACGGCTGCTGCAAGTGTGCCACCAAAGACTACCTTGCTGTCCACGAATAGACTGTCAGCCTAAAGGAAGGGCATGGCGGATACGCGTGTGTGCCCGCGTACGCACAAGTGAGTGTGCAAGTGTGTGTGCGTGTAGGGGTCGGAGCAAAAACTGTGCGGCTGTGACGAAATAAAGGGGAAGTTAAGGAGGCTTTCATCACAGTTCACTCTTGTGTTATTAAGGTACATTAATCTCCAAAGAGAGAGGCACACGGTATAAACCGAAATATGACCCTAAGTGCTGAAAGCAAGCCAAAGGACTTGAAAATAATCTGAAGACAGAAATATATAGGCAGCAAACATTTCAAGAGAAGGAGACTTGCCAGCAGGATTGATTTGAATACTCCGGCTGGAGATTTATTTTGCCTTATTGTCATAAAAGGCCATTCTCTCCCCCACCCCTCGCCCAGACAGCAGAGGAGATGGGAGAGAAAACCTCTTTGCCCGGGTGGCAATGGCTGTGTCTTAGTGGAGGCTAAAAATGGATGAGAAGTATCGGAGAAATGAACTTCTGTGGTTTTCAAAAAAACGGTTCAGAATAGATGAGCCAAGTCCTTTACATGTTCAAAAGAAAGAGGGAACAATTTTGTGAAATGCTAAGGCAGTGCAAAGTGAATGTTAAATAGTTTTTATCCACGAAAAAAATAGACTTATTCAAATGCATGTCTTGCTTGTCTTTAACTAAAGTGAAATTTCTTAAATCCAGCTGTAGTCATATGGGCGGTGGGAGGCGGGAGGAGGGGGACAACGGAAGCACGGAACATCTTCCCTGAACCGAACATCATGTCATTTTAAAGCAGAGGCACACGCTATTGATTTTTTAAAAATACAAATTTGGCAGATTTCACATGATCCATTACATTTCTCGGGACGGTTAAGATGCAGCTTGCATGATTTATTCAGAATAAGGTCCATTTTTAGCTATATTTAAGTCTCCTATTTGTTATTTAACATGTGTTTAATGTTTTCTGCTCCTGCTGTGCACAGCTGCAAGCTGCTATTTTTTGGCAATTTTTGTGACTGTGAAGTGATTTGTGTCTTTGCATCTCACCTTTCTATTCTATGGCCTGCTGCTTTGATTTTTTCCTAAACTTTGAGAAATAAGTTACTCTATGTGATGACCTCTGCCTCACTTTGCTGGGCAAACCTGACAGCTTAAAGGACACAATCAACCATGATAAACCTCTTACAGGGTTTCTAAAAAGGCATTGCTGGGAACTGGGGTGAACTGAGATTTCAGGAAGTTTATGTTAAAAAAAAAAAAAAGTTTTCCCCCTGCTAGCCCCTCACTGAATGAATTGAAGTTGGCAATTTGGGAAAATGTCTGTCCCCCAGCAAGAATGCCGGTTGTGATTTAATTGGAAGCTGATGGGATTCTCGGGGACGTGGCCAGGTAGGAACCAGTGTCTTACCTATCACCTAGCAGAAGAAAACAGCTGCCTCCCCCAACAGTTCTAGGAAACCCGCTCCATGGTTCTGGAGGCAGCAGCCCTGGCCAAGCCCTCACCTCAACTGCCTTTCTGGAACAAAGAAAGAGAGTATGCCTGCTGTGGTGACTCCACCAGTACCTGGTTGCAGATGCCACCGTGGCCTTTCTCTTTCAGTAGACACCTGCCAAGTCGGACAGGACACAGGAAGTCAGCAGCTGACACACACCTGGTAAAGAGAGGCGCGTCAGGCCTGGACAAACGGGTGCCTTGCCAGTCGGATATCTCACATACGAGTAAAGAGACTGTCGCTGTGTATCTGATCCTGGCAAACACGGTGATGGCATCGAAAAGCTTGGTGATTTATTTGCCCGAAGCCTAAAGGATCCTGCTTAATATTGCTTGATATATGCTAACCTTCCCTTTATAGGGTCTGCGACTGAAAGCCGTGATGCGGTAGTTCATCCTGGCCTCCCCTACTTATCTAAAACACACTCTCTCACTGTGCTGTGAAAATTGAATCTTTTCCTCCCAATCTTACTGACATGAAAAATATATAATACAGTAAATGATTAATGCAGTTATAAACTATACCTGAGATAAGATTTAAGTATTCATATTTCTATCATGTTAATACAACACGATAAACCCATGAAGCAAACTTGACCGGGGCATTTGTTATTCTGTCCAGCGTTCAATTATTCTTTGTCCAAATACAATTTAGGGGCTTGCTGTAATGCAGTCACTTGGTGCAACACATTATGTGCTGCTGGGAGATAATAAGCCGCCTCGATGGTCAGTCACAGAGACCCCACTCCATAAAAGGCCCTCCCAAATGCCAGGAAATGCACAGACAAATAGCATGGGCCCACGGCCTTAGCAGAGTCCTCCTGAAAAGATCATTTGCACCAGAATGCCAAGCTCATTTCATTCACCCTTTCTCCCTTTTATAAGGCCGTCTCCCGTTAAAGGAAAACTTATTTGCTATCATCAAAAGGAAGCTTAACAATAAGTGAAACTACTTAAAAGCTGCCTTCCCTTAACACTGAATATCGTTTTTTTGTTGTTTTTTTTTTAAATCCTTGACTATACAGAAGCCATTTCTTTGTTGGCTCTAAATGGCCCCCATTCCTCCATTTACAAATTGCTCACACGCGCCCATGTGCCATTTACCGCCCACCTCATTATTTTTATACTTCCGATGATGTCGATTTTGATTTTCAAATGCCAGCCATTTATAGCACACACTAAAACACACGCAAAATATTAAGTGATTCACGATCTCTGCCATTAGCTGGGCTTCGGGGGCCCTCACGCTAAGTAGCGGAAAGGGAGTATAGCACAGTAGTCACACCCCTGGGCTTGCACCCCAGATCTGTCCCTTATTCGCTAGGAAACCTGGAGCAAGTTACTACACCTCTACAAGACTCAGTTCCCTGTCAATTAAAAGAGAACAGCCCTTCTACCTCTTTGGGTTGATAGGCCAACCGTGGCACAGTATGTGGCATACAAGTTCTCAGTAAATGTTAACTATTACTGGGTTGTCATTATTACACAATCTCTCATGACGATAAATGAGCTGACGTTGGCCAGCAGGCTCACTTCAATACCTCTCTGTGCAAAGCTGGACAGGGGCAGGGGTCTGCCCCATCTCTCTCATGGGATCTGGCCACCACTGCTCCTCTTTGTGTTCTGACTTCAGTGCATAGGAGAGGCACCTGTAGGTTCCTCGTTTTGCAGGAGGCTCACTCAGCACCAAGCTGGCCCAGCTCACGGGGGCGCCAAGTCTGAGATGTATGTATGGCGGGAGGCGGTTAGTTTGGGCATGCACACGGATGTGATGCAGTGCAGGACACACCTCTCCCGGGACTTTGCAAACAGGGTCTTTTAGCCATTTCAGAACCCTGGTATAACCTAACTGGAACAAAGTCATGACCTCAGTTGCCGACAGAGGTCTCATCCGAGCAGGCTGCGAGAAGCTCTCCACGAGGCAGAATCAATACCACGAGGATAAGAGAATCTGCTGTTCCTTGAACCACTCTCCATGGTCCAGCCCTCTGGGGTGGGGGCTGGGAACCCATCCCTCAGATTTGACCTGAAAGAGAGGCCATTGAGTGGACAAGTTGTAAAGAGGAAGAGGCCTCTGTGCTTGTTTGGAGCCAGGATGAGATGAGCACTTGGACTAGTTCCTGGTGGCCAGAAAAAAGCAAGATGGCAGTCAGAGTCCCTGGTCTAGGGGTGAGAAGGGACTGGGGAGGAAATCAAGACGGTTGTGGGTTCAGTTGAACTAGCTTTCTGAGGCTGGGATGCAATTACCCTTAGGATGGGAGCATGAGGGAGGCCTTTATCCCTACCCTATAGAAATTGGCATATTAATGCTCACCTTGTAGGGCTTAATGAAATCAGGTATTTCCACACTGCCTTTCTGGAATAAAACAGCTTTATGCACAGAGCCTGGTTCCTGATGGGAGCCCAATAAATACTAGCTTCCTTCAGAATATAATTTCTTTTCAGCAGTTGTAGGATCAGAAATTTATATTTAGCAGTAATGTTCTTTGTATTATCTTTGATTGCTCAGTCTTAAGTTCTAAAAGGGGAGGTGGCTGAGAGACCTCAGGAGTCAGAGCCCAGCTATTGTCCGTCTGCTCGCCACCCCCCAGTCCCAACCTGGAAGTGTCCCTTTGTCTGGAGTTTTCTATTCTTTGCGCAAACCTGGGAAGGAACAGGCCTATGTTTTCTTTCAATGGAGCAGTTTGGCTAGCCCCGCAGAGTGGCTGGCCTGTGTGTGAGCTCCACGGCATGTGGTTTCAGGGCTGCTGTCTCGGACAGGACGATCCTCCATCTCCCAAAGTTTCCACTACCTGCTTCCTGATTTTGAAACCTCTTTAACAAAGAAAAAGGTGGTCTGTTCCACAGTGCGATACTTAAAAATAGTATTAGTTCCAAAAAGAATTTATTCACCAACACTGAGAAAAGGTTTTCTCCTAAGAATGTTTTTAGCAGAGGAAGGCTATAAATTCCATGAAGACTGCCATATTCCAAGCACTGGTAAATATTTGCTTAAAGAATGAATAAATGGGGATAACACAAGGGTTCTGGGTGTCTGGCAAGGAAAGCACCAGATATCCTGGAAAAGTATCTTCTCAGAGACATATATTTTCCTCTCAATGCCCAACACTCAGGGTCCAAAAGAGAGCCAGGCATGGATTTGATAAATGCTGCCAAACTAAACTGATGGAAAGGAGAGTCTAACATGGATACATCTACTTGGCTGACTTCAAAAATTGACATACATCTTGACATCAGTCCCAAATGCTGTACTGTCCTTGGCCACACCTGCTTTGTCTTCACAAAGTGGCCATGCTGTCCCTGCTCCCTTCATGTTTGGACTCTTCTGACACTGTCTGCTTTGGAGTCAAGGCATATTCAGCAGTCCCTGTGGCTTCCATTGCATCCCCATCTCAGGCCCCCAAGTGATGGCTTCTGAACTTAAACATCCATACTCCTTAAAGTAGTTGCATTGACACAGGCTGGAAACACTGTCCAAAAGCCACCCGGCAAGACCCCCTTCTCTTCACCCTTATTTTACAGCAAGCCATCACTCCAATGTTGAGAACAGGTACAATCATCAGAATAGTTCAGTAAATTGCATAGATGCAAAAATGTCTTGTGATTCACCATCCTAGTTTGCCTGGTTCTGTCCCAGTTTAGCTCCAGAAGTCCCATATCCCAGGAAACTTCTCAGTCGTAGGCATCCCAGGATGGATGGTCATCATACCCAGTAATTCCAGTCCTAGTGAGTTACTCTAGAAAATAATCATAGATGGGTGTCAAGATTTAGCTACCAAGTTTTTATCAGAGCACTATTCACAATACTGAAACATTGCAAATGATCTAAATGTCCAGCCATAAAGAAATAGATAAGACTGACTGTCTCCATTGTTCATTCCACAATCTTGAGGATTTGGGGATGGTGATGTCCACTCTGCCTCTAATTGAGAGGGGGCTTAGGTCCCATGGGGCAGATGGATGGGACTATCTTGCCTGCAGTTGCAGGCTCTCTCTTTTCCTTTGGATGGCCATTGTCTATCATTATCTCCTTGTTAGTTGCCCTGGGTGAGGCCAATGAACTGGAAAGTAGGTGTTGCAACTCTGCTAAGAGTTGCTAAAGTAGACTTACTATTATTCTACTATAGACTTATTGTTATTCTAGCAATGGAAGAACTTTTATCATTGATGTGGAGGCAGTGGTCACCAGAGATTCTGAGAGGAAGAAGAGGAAAAAATAGGGGGACATTTTTGGGACATTGGAAGTCCTGCATGATGTCGCAATGAAGGATATAGGCCATTATACATTTTGTCATAACGTACAAAATTGTGCAGGACAGAGTGTAAACTATAATGTAAACTGTAATCCACAGTTAGTGGCAATGCTTCAATATGTGTTCATCAATTATAACAAATGTACCACACCAATGGAGGATGTTGTTAATATGGGAGGGGTAGGAAGTGGGGCATATGGGACTCCCCTATATTTTTTATGTAACATTTATGTAATTTAAAGTATCTTTAAAAAAATTTTTAATGTAATAAAAAAAGAGTAACTATCTCTTTGCATGCAGTAAAATGCACTATAATGACATGTGGAGACATGGGGAAGATGAAAAGGGATATGTAATGCATAAACACATATAATGCAGATTTATGAAAATACACATATATTCCACAGAATGTGCATAGTACTTAGGGCTCTGGATCCCAATTACCTGGTTAAATCCTGGCTTCACCACTTAACAGCTCTGCTATATTGGGAAAATTCCTTAACTCTTCCATGCCTCAGTTTCCTCATCTGTAATTGTGAATAATAACAGCAGTTACCTTGTCAGAGTGTAGTGAGGATTTAATGAGTTGATACAGGCAGAGCATTTGGAACAAAGACTGGCATGGAGTAGGCACTCAACAACTATTCCCTGCTGGTGCTGGTACTGGTGAAGGAGGAGAAGGAAGTACTCACTGAGCCTGCATGGTGTGCCTGCCAGCTGCAAGCTCAGCCCTTCTCGTGCCTGGCTCATTTCTTCCTCACAGATTCCCCATAATCCATGTTAGAGAGTTGCCAAAGGAAGGTCCCCAGGTGGGAAGTTGTAGAACCAGGATTCAACGATCAGCTGATCTGACTGCAACTGCCCTTTACAGTCAGTACTAAGGGCAACTGGTTGACTCTTGGTGAGAAACTTGTGACATTGTTGTCATTACCAAGGCACAGGCAAGCTTAGCTCTGGATAGAAGAGTATCCATTTGTCAGAAGTTGACCTCTGTTGAGAGTTATTAGCATTGGGGCAGCACAGAGGAGGGAATTTTAGCTTAAATTTGGAACTCTGATTGTCAATTAAAACGGCTTTAGAAAAATGCTACTGTGATGTAGGATGAAACCAGTATGTTATTGTAGACCAAGGAGACTGACCATCACACATCTGCAGTGCAATTAAAGGTGGTAGAAACCACCGGTTCCCTAGTAACCCATGAGGGAATTTCACAGGGAAGAGGACCTGTGTGTTTAATCCATGAAGGCACTGAACATCACTTGCCTAAAACTTCCAACTGATTTTCAAGAGAAGACCGTTATCTTCAAAGAAAACATGATGAAATTAAGGGGGCGGGGGCAGAGTTTATTCATAAATTTAATCAAATAGGAAATGCAGGCTAAACCCTAATTTTCTTTGATGTGCTTCAAAGATGGGCTGTCAATCATAAAAATGTTTAAAGAGATCAAAATCAAGATTACCAGTGTGGGTTCAGGAAAAAGCAGTGTTACCCTTGAAGCTGGGCATTACAGCACGTGGCCAAGGGAAATAGAACATGAAGAAAGCATAGATTCAAATTTTGATAAATTTAATTGTGATGTATCAGAATGAAATTGAATGGATAAATGAAAATTTTATTGCTGAGTAGAAACATTTTTTTGTTCATTGAATATAGTGCCACCTCCTCACCTCAAATAAAAGAAGTAAAGAAGCCATGGTTAAGTTGATGGTGTGTTTTATGACTGATGATGTCAATGAATTTGAGAAAGATAGTATTTGTGTGCATATGCCTGTGTGTGTAAAAAATACTACATTACATTTTATCATGTCATATATTGTATTATATTGCATATGCATTAATTGTATTGTATTAAATATTATTACGTGTGAAAACGTTTACAACAAAATTTTAACAGTAATTAGATATGGGTAGTGGGATTATAGATGCTTTCTAACGTTTCTTTGTCTCTCTCATCTCAATGTTCTACATTGCCTTCAATGACAATACCCTAGTTTAGTAATAAGAAAATTCAGACAGAAGAATGCAAACATATTTGAAGGCAAACCCATGCAGTCCAAAGCCGTCTGCCTTCTAGTTTCTCTGCTAAGCCCAACTTGCACATTCGCATAAACACTATTCTTGTTACATGCATGCAGTAATGTTTCATCAAAATGGCATCTGGAGTCACATCCCTGGACACTGGGCTGTCAGGGATTAAGATGGGTACTTCTAAATTCTGGGGGACGGGCTACCTATTGAGCCGTAGGTAGTGCCTGCATTTTGTTACCCATGGTGACAGCTGCCAATGTGCGAGTGAATGTGAAATGTCAAGTTCTCTGGCACCATTCCTGGAAGAATCTGTAATTTACTGGCTCTGTCATGTCACTCTCTGAAGTATTGCCTGGGAGACAGGCTATGACCCACCCCTGATCTTGGCAGAGTTTTCTTTGGGGTCTTCTGAAGGCCACTTTCCCATCAGGGTCCTTTGGTGGGGACCTTCTCATCCATTTTCCCCTTGCTTCAGATTTATCCTGGGAAAGGGAATCGGGGGGAGGGGCTCTGGCACCTTCCTGTTTCTTTCTGCCTGTAGTTCTGGGTGAAATCCCATGGAGGCACGAAACATGGAGCGGGGGATGCTGCTCACCCCATCCTATTTTAAACCATGATAAGGTGACAGGAGCCTTCAACAATCAGGAAGGAAGAGATGACTGGGGAGTGGCAGGAGGGAGCTGAGTCGACTCCAAAAAGGCTTTGGTATTTGCTGGAGGACGCAGAGAGGGTGCCTGCCAGTTCCTTTTTTATTCTTTTTTTTTTAAATTTTTTAATACCAATTCAGTCATCCAAGCTAACCTAAGGCAGTTGTAGATCACTTTTTTTTTAATTGCTGCAGATGAAATGCATAATTAAATGCCATAAATTAAAAACTGACGCTGGGATGAGTTCGCTAAGTCTTATCAAACAAAACAATTCACCCCCAAAATGTGGAGAAAACAGCAATCTCCTCTTATTAATAAGGACTGCAGACCCCCAGTTTGAGGGTATGAGTTCATATCCAGTGCCTGACATGATGCTTGCAAGGGCACATAGAGATGCAAACCACTGGAGTTGGGAAAAGTCCTTGATCTTCGTGCCCTCGGGAATAGTGACAAACTGAATGCTGTGTGGTCTGGGATCTGGAGCGTGCGGGTGACATGCTGCACACTGCTTCTGCACAGGCAGAGGTTCACCCTGGTCATAAATGAATGACTGTTCCCCTTGGTCAAACAAGTTGGCAATCATGTGGTACAAGAAGGGGAGGTTGGGGAGTGTGAAGTAAGCCCGAACCTACACTGTCAGGCAACAGCCTGAACTCATATGATCTACACGAATAAGCCCAGTTACATTTGGAGTAACTGACTCAACCGTAAATGTCCAAACTCATCCCATTATTTAATAGAATCAGAAGTATCTTCAGCCCTGATCTCTTTCGTAAGCACCAAATCCAAATTTCTGTTGGACCTGTCCCTTTGGATGCTCCACCAGCATCTTGATCAACATGGTCACCACCGAACTCACTGGCTCCTAGCCTAGTTGATGGCATGAAGAAATCACAGCATCTTCCCTGAGTCCTGCCTTTTCCCTACCACGCCAATACTACTAAGCCACAAGTCCACAGATTCCTTGTGGCCCTCAATGGTCCTTCTGACCTCTGAATGTTTTATGTCTTCCCTCTTCTTGTCATCCTACCTCAGGTGTTTTCTCTCTTCCATACCAATAGGAGAAACCCCCACTGGCTGTAGGATATATGCCTCAAACCTGCCCTTCAAGGGCTTGCCTGATGTTTTCACAACTTATCTTTCAAGACTCAAAGCTACAACATCCCTCTGCGGGCTGGACATTACAGCCAGGATGGAAAACTTGCCCATGAAGGAGCCACAGTCATTGAACTTGAGGAGGCCACTGGGCAACAGCACAAGCCAGGACGGAGCACCTTTCCCTGCCACTCCCCACACAGCACCATCTTGCCTTTCAAAGCTTAGCTCCTTCTTGCATGTTCTCTGAAGCTGCTGATCGCTTGTCTGTACACCTGGTAAGAGGATGCTCCTTGAGGGTATGAACGGTTTTTAACTCACTTTTGCATCTTGTCACCATCCATCCTGGAGACTCAAGAAATGATTGTTGAAGACACAAAACGCTGAAGCAACTATTTGAACAATTTAGACAGGAAAAAAAGTTATAATTCCCAAGAACATTGCCAGCTCTTCCAGACTGTATTCCAAAACGAGCACAAAGCATCTGGATATTTGCCTCCGTTAAGCCCCCTGCTCACCTGGGCCTAGACAGGCTGCCACAAACCCTAAGTCTTTGGAGAAACTCGAAGCTGTCAGTCTGTGGCACTGTCAATCACATGCCTTCACAAAGCCTCAAATTCATTAGTAGGGTGAAAAAGCCTTTAAGAAAATGTTGTCAGAGTGTATCAATCAATTTGAAGATTTAAAAGTAAAATGTGCGTCCGTCTCCCTGGTGAGGTTTTCATAATGCGGGGTGCTCCCTCCTGGTTGTGGGCTGGGGTCTGGAACTGGAGGCACGGCTGCTCCTGGGGTGGGGGGCCTGGGAGGAGGAAGACGGCAGCCGGGAGGTGCTGAGGCTGAGCGAGAATCGGCTTTGTCCTTTCCTAGCTGCTGCAAGCCTCACATTTATATAAAGGGATGACATTGTTTCAAGTTATTTATGAATCGTGGTGCAGCAAAGTTTGATCCTGTTTATTGGCTGGGTTAGGAATTGCTTCTATTGGTTCTTCCTTAAAAGAAGGAAGAAGGGAAGTCCGGAAAAAAGGAAGAGGGGCATGGGGAGAATGGAGAGAGGGAGGGAGGGAGGGAAAGAGGATGGCAGGACTCTTTCTCTATTTACATTTTCATGATATTTTGGGCTGTTTCCACACATCGCATCACTTGGTCACCCTCTCGGCTAGTTACTATTATCTTCATTTTCATAATTGAAAAAGTTGAGGCTCAGAGGTGTTATGTAACTTGCTTAAGGACACACAGCTAGGCTAAAGGCATACTTAAAACACTTTTTGACTTTTATCACCTTTTAAAAGAAAGGTAAAAAGAAAGAAAGAAAGACAATTTAAATAAAAGTGGAAAGACTTCCTTTAATCATGGGGTATATTTCCGTATATAATGGAACATAACAGACCACGTTTGCAATCAAATTTATATGTTGGTGGCAGAGGGAGGGAGGTACTAGGAAAGGAAAGATATGCTGGGAGAGGATGAAGGGGCTGGTGGGCAGTGTGCTGGTCCAACCCCCTTTTAGGTCTGGCCAACATTCAAGGAGTCTCTAGCATGGTTCTTCTTGGGTGAAAGTTAGTTAATAAATCTAAGGCCAAATTGCATATAGTTTGATGTAAAAGGACAATTTCTTGAAACTTCAGAGTAAAATCCAACCAATGGAGTGAAAAAACATGAAGTGGTTTCTTCTTCTATTGGTCTCTTGGGGACTCAAATCTTTACATGTTAGCAAACCAGAGAGCTGCCTACACAGAGGGATTTCAAGGGCTTCAGGAAGCAAGCCCTTCTCTTCACATCTCCCAATTAACTCTTCCACACCTCCCAGGCCAGCCGGGAATTTGTCCATTGGAAAGGATTCTGGCTTAGGACTTTCATATTTGTTCACAAGCAAAAACCTTCAGTGACAAATAACCCACATGTTGTTTTCAGTCACTTACACATGAGCATCCATGAATTTCTCAAAGTATGCTTGGCTCGGGGAGTGTTAAAGACGAAAAGAAAGGGAAGGAAGGGACAAAGGCATCAAAGTGCCCAAAGGTAGGAACTGGAGAGCACCCAAAACTGACCTGACATCCTTCTCTGTTTTTCCTTTTCTATAAAATTAAATGTATCTTTCTGCATTGTGTTATCTTTGATATATTTTACTTTCTTCATAGAGCCACATGAGACGATGCAAGGTGGCTTCCAAGGCAAGTCATTTTCAAGGGCTAATATTTAGGAAAATTGGGAAGGCTTGACCATGCCCTCTTCCTCCTCATTCCATGATCTTTGGGGATGGTACCTCTCTCCTTGGCACTGCTGTTGTGCCCTAGGGATTCCCAAGGATTTGTGGTTGCTATACCTTCTTTTTGAGCTCGTGAGGATGTGCTTGTTTTTCTCTCTTTTTTTTTTTGTTACATTATCCCCCCCCTTCTGCTTGCTCTTGCTGTATGTTCATTTTTGTGTTCTTTTTTTTTTTTTTTGTTTGCTTTTTGTTTCCCCCCGTTGCGGCGACTTGTCGCGTCAGCTCACCACGCAGGCGGCTTGCCCCCTCGTGGGCGGCTCTGTCCCGTTCGCAGGCAGCTCTGCTCCATTCGTGGGCGACTTGC
This sequence comes from Chaetophractus vellerosus, assembly GCA_004027955.1. NCBI lineage: Eukaryota > Metazoa > Chordata > Mammalia > Cingulata > Chlamyphoridae > Chaetophractus > Chaetophractus vellerosus. The sequence continues at coordinate 13,164 of PVKH010001389.1, forward strand.
TCTGCCCGTGGCGGCTTTGCCCTGCCCATGGAGGCTTTTTTGCCCTGCCCACAGCGGCTCTGCCCCACCCACAGTGGCTTGCCCTCTCAAGGCGGTCTGCCCGCTCGGAGAGGTCCCCGGGAACCGAACCCGGGGCCTCCCATGTGGTGAACTGGCGCCCTATCCACTGGGCTACAGCCGGCCCCCGGATGTGCTTGTTTTTATCTGCTTGTTTTTGGAAGTTGGGGGATCAGAGGCAGACAAATATCTATGGCTGAGATTGAAAATTAAAATTAATTAGAAAAATTTTATTCACTCATTCATTCATTCATTTTATTAAGATTTCCGTAATCACGATAGCTAGAAATCCCACTGGTTGTCATGTATGCACACATGCCTACACACAGACACACACAGATCACATTCATACCGTACCTGATAATTTTCTATGAATCCTGGCTCAGTAGTAAAAGGGAATATAAAGCTACATAAATCTTCCTTTAGCCTTATGTAAAGAAAATGATCCCTGCCCATTAGTCACTTAGTCTCTGCTTGATTACTTCTAGTAATGAAGAACTCACTGCTTATAAAAGCAGCATGGCTCCTGTTTGGACAGGTTGGCTGATAGATTTTGACTTAAAGATGAACTTTCTGTCCCCCTAATGATAGCATTTCCTGAACACTTTTGATATTTCAGGCACTAGGCTAAGCTCACCACAGATTTTATCTCATTCAATTATATCAACAGTCCTATGAGATAAGGATTATTTTAGCTCTACTTTACAGAGGAAGAAACTGAGGCTGAAAAAGGCAATTTGCTGAAGTTCAATGTGGATGATCAATTGGAGATTTGATCCTACGTCTGCTGACTTGTAGATTTTTACCCTTGAACACTGAGCTTGAGCTCCTACCCATGAATCTCTCCCACATGGCTGGAGGGATGCATCTCAGGGCAAGACTCATTCTTCTCCCTCTGGAAAGCCCAAAGGAAGGGCACAGATAGCTCCCCCATTCCCTCCTCTTGCTCACCCCCTTCCTCTGCCCTTCCTTGAAGCTTAATTGGGCTAAAGATTGCTCATTCCCTAAACTGGGTAACCTTTTCTTAAGTACGGCTGAAGTGACCCATAGCCCTCTGGGACCGTCGCTGTTTCCATAGATACCATCTGTGCATTGTCCTTGTTGGAAGAGCCCTCTGTCTGCAGGTACAGCTAAGGAGCATCCCCAAGGGGCAGCCCTGCATTTATCAAAGAACCATGCCCTCTCTTACAGCCTGGTAGGCGGTGGTCTCTCCCCATTGGTCCTGGGGCATGACCTTAGGCACAGACATTTATTCTAGCAAATATCTCCCTGGGTCTGGTCTTCCTTGTCAACTGGACTCTAAACTCCTCAAGGAAGGCTTTACTCATCTTTATTCTACCAACACCTGGCATGGCTCAGGCACAACAACTCTTTGTTGAATGAATGAATGAATGAATGAATGAATGAATCACTCCATTGAGGTTAATATTTTTTAACCTACTTGAAAGGAAAGTCATTCATATAACTGAAGTTATGTTTTCTCTGGAAAAAGAATAGGATCTGGGATATATTATTGAACCAGAGAGATAACCTGGCGGTCAGATGCTCGAGTCCTGCCATCTGGAAATCACCCTTTTGTTCTTGTCAGAAGAGTAGTAAACACCATTTTTACTGGAGGTACACAGTACAGTGTTTTACTTTATCATTTATATATATATATATATCCCCCCTT
>PVKH010001389.1:14992-30889 GCA_004027955.1 Chaetophractus vellerosus
GTTCTTCTGTGTCTGCTTGTTTGCCCCCCGTTGCAGCGACCCGCCAAGTCAGCTCACCGCGCAGCAGCCTTGCCTGCTCGCGGGTGGCCTTGCCTGCTCGCGGGTGGCTGGTCCTGCTTGCGGGTGGCTTGTCCTCCCCGTGGCGGCTTTGCCCTGCCATGGCGGCTTGCCTTCTCAAGGCGGCCTGCCTGCTCAAGGAGGCCCCGGGAACCGAACCCGGGGCCTCCCATGTGGTAAACTGGCGCTCTACCAATTGAGCTACAGCCGGCCCCCTACTTTATCATTTTTTTAATCTGAATTAGTTGCCAGAATTTTTCTTGGGGGGGAAAGGCAACTTTCAAATAAAAGTTCAAATTTTCCACTTCTTTTGAAAAGTTGGAAGATCTGGCAAATCATTTCTTCTTGGAAAGAAATTGTTTGGAGCTGGGTAGCAGCTGCCACTTTAAAAGTGGTCTCCAACTTTCAGCTCACCGTAGACCCCACCAGGCTTGCAGCACTTTGCATAATTCCTGTCTGGCCCAGGAGATGTCTGCATTTGTGACCCCTGTCTACAGTCTGTGTGTACCATTTAACACTGAGTGTAAGTTAAATGAGTCCATTTGTTCATTGAGGCCCATGAATCCTTGCAGGAAGCCTCCAACTCTGAAGTCCCTTAATCTCACGCCTTTCCTTGGAGTGCCTGAGAGTCAACAACCCCGGCCAGGAACATAGAACTTCATCAGGAAAACCTTGCTCAGAGATTGTGCCATGCCCCTCTGCTCCATTTTTGAATGTTTATTTTCTTAGTGGGTAGGTTTTTATTTTATTTTTTATTTAATAAATCTTAATAGATCAAATTTTATTTTGAAAATTTTTGAGAATTTCTTGAGATTGGTTTCCTCCTGGGGCTCAAACAACAAAAAAAACACCGTGGCCTCAGACTCAACTAGTTCCCCCAAAAGTACTGTCCTGGCCAGTGCCATTGGAAGGTACCGGGCTTTGAACCATCTGTCCCACAGAGCCTCCCCACCTGCCAAGCTCTGCCAGGAATCATTGGGGCCAAGTGTCCAGAAAACATAGAACAGCATCTAGCTGCTAGCAGCAAGCGAGCAGCCTGGGCCTCCAGGCTGAGGCTTTTCTGGTGACAGACTCCGTGGGAAGCTCACAGGTCAGGAGCCAATGGAACCAGTACATCCGCAGCACCCAGGAAGGTCCTCCTAGAGGCTAAGCTCTGGAGAACGGCAGGAGCTCCATGGGGCTAACCCCATGGCCATGAGCAGGCCCGCTCCACCAATGTTTCACTTGATGCTGCCGAACTGTTTGCGAGACAATTTCTTTGAGTTTCTTTCCCTCCTTCGTGGAGCAGAGGGGGTAAGTCAGGGAAAGCTTTTATGTGGCTGCTGCGTTTCCAAATGCTCCTCTATGATTGACAGCTCTGCATTCAGCTTCCCATTATGGCACCTGCAGATAATGAGATATCTTGAAACCGGAATTTCCAGCGCCTGAGCCTGCCAGGAATATTATCATCAGTGTTCTAGCAAGCCATTCCCGCTGCACACATGACCTCTACAAATTTGAAATGTCAAAACACAGCCAGGAGCTGAAACCAAGGCCACTCCAGTCCAAGTGGCTATTGGCTCTCGAATGTACAGGAAAGAGTCCTTTATCTTGGGAGAATTATGGATTACCAGAAAATAGTGATCTTTTCATTAACCTATATGTATTTAGAATGTAGATAATGTCTGTCTTTTCTCATTCTCACCGACTCTGTGCAGGGAGACCAGGGGGGTGGAGGCTTCAGTGTTGCCCCAGTAACCTAGGCCTTTTGGGGGGCTCATGCAGGCCATCAAATCTTTTTGTCCTCCATGGCAATTTGCAACCTTAATTCTGTGGATGTTAGAGCCATACATAACTTGCCAACTGGCCATTTTATTAGCGATAAGGTATTGATCCAAATTGGGCCAATGAGAAACAACCCTGAGAGTTTAGCTGGTGCGTTCATGACTGAGGTTATGCTATTTCCACTGGAAGTTTTAAGCAGATAAAATATAGGCTTGGCACTACCAGTAATCACCTGGGCACCGCTTGAAGAAAGCCTGCCTGTGAATGAAGCCAACCAGGAGGAAAGCGGTGCAGAGAGATGGACGAAGACAGGGCCTTCATGGCATCATCTGAGGACCTGACTCCAGCCATGCCTGAAGCCAATCCCACTCCCCTAGATTTTATACGGCAAGATGATATATATATATATATATTTTAGTAGGTTCTGGGGGTTCAACCCAGAACCTTGTACATGCAAAGCAGGCACTCAACCACTGAGATACACTTACTCTGCCTGATGATATATTTTTGTTTTCCGGTTTAAAGCAGTTTGAGCTGGACTTCTGTCTCTTGAAACCTCCAAAAAGCATGACTTACACCATGCCATATGCTGGCATAGATAATAGATCTGTCCTCACCACAGTGATTTGCGAGGTAACGACCCACTGGGACCTTGATTAGCTGAAAGGAGGTTGGGATGAGGGGTTGTACAAGCCGGCGAAGGCTGTGCCTGCCCATTTGCCAGGCACCTTACCCCCTGTTCCTGGGCCATCTCCGTCTGAGAGCCCAGGCACTACTGGCATGGGCACAGACATCCCAACCCAGTGTGACTTCCACTGGCCTGCAAGAGAAAGTCCTTTAGGAGCCCAAGGCCAATGGCTGCAAAAGCAGAAAACTCAGACCACATGCTCTAAATGAAGATACATCCAGCTCTTAATTGGAAGGTTCAGAATCTCACAGATTCCCCAACCTCCACTGACCCACACATGAGCCCAGGATGACTCAGAGGGTGGAGCCACTCTGGGAAGTAGCCCATGTAGACAGAGCCCCTACTCTCCAGGGAGCTGTTGCCTCAGCCAAGGTTCAGGGGGCTTCTCCCCACAGCCTCTTGGGGACTTTGTCCCCCCCAGGAGAGTAGACAGGGGCACGGGAAGAGGTGGCTATGTGCCCACTCTCCTCCTGTGGGTCCTGGATAGCAGCTCTCTTTTCAGTACAAGGAGGCAACCTAGAAGGCTCCTTCCCTGCCAGGCAAGGTGATTCAGAGCTGGCCAGGGAGGGGTTAGCACACTCACTCACCCACTGTCTGCTAGGCTGCCTAAAGCAAGATACCAGAAACAGGTTGGCTTTTACAATGGGGATTTACTAGCTTACAAGCTTACAGCAATGAGGCCATGAAAACGTCCAAATCAAGGCATTGTCAGGCAATGTTTTCTCCCCGAAGACCTGCTGCTGGGGATTCTAGACTCCTCTGTCAGATGACAAGGCACGTGGCGGTGTCTGCTGGTCTCTTCCTTCTCCTCCAGGTTTCGTTGCTGCCACCTTCTTGCTTCTGTGGCTTTCTCTGTCTGCGTCTAAATTTCAGTCTCTCATAAAGGACTCCAGCAAGAGGATTAAGACCCACCCTTAAGTTTAGAACCCACAGGAATGGACTGACTTTAAGAATATGCTTTTCTGGGGTCCACATAGCTTCAAACCATCACACCCCCCTTCACCCAGCGGCCCAGGGCATCGTGAACACGATGGTTCGGTAATTGCCTACAATCGGACACGCGCGTTGCGATGCTTCGACCTCCGCTGCCCCAGCACACGCAGGCACACGCACATTTACCAACAACGCCACTGCTTAAGGACACAAAAGAGTCTGCGGGGAAATGTCACTTAACACGGCTACCAGGGAGAAGTGCATTCCCACTGAGGAACTGACATCACCCCGGCAATCCCGGGAAGTTTGTTTTTCCTTTTTTTCTTTACCTCTCAACACCATCTGAGGACAAAGAGAAACCTGCACAAGCCAAAGCAGGCCTCACGTGGTAAAACGGAAAGGATGTCTGGTGAGGTGCACACATATGCTCCGATAGGGAACAGATAATTTATTGTCAGAGACCTTTCCCCTGCTCAGAGACCCCGAGGCTGTTGGAGCGACCGAGCCAGCCTGGAGAGAGAGCCCTCCTCGCCCCCAGAGCGCGGGGCCTGCCGGCGGCTGCGTGGGCAGGGCTGGGGAGAGAAGATGGCCGCCCTGTCGCCAGGCCCTTCTGTGCGGCCCTGTCAGGAAGGAGCCGCCGCTCCGGCCCAGGCTGGCTGGCTCACGCTAAGTACTAACGCCGTGGTGGCGGTGGGGGACAGGAGATGAGAGACAGAACAGGGCAGCTGCAAATGAAAATCACCCTGGGGAAGGTTACAACTAGATAAAGTTTTCGACAATAAGATTCCAGAGACTGCTGACGGGAGCAAAGCTCAATATTTTAGTCTCAGTACAAATTTGCTTCAATCTTATACAACTCCCATGCAGCATTGCCCACAGCTGCATGCTGTAAACAACAAACAAATCTATTTCCATCAGCCCTGCTGATGCCAGGAGAAAAGTGCCTGAGCATAAGACATGCACAGATGCAAACCCTCACCTGAGCCTGGCGCTGCCCTCCATTTGGCCCCTCTAACTTAATATCGTTGTTACAAAGCTATTGGTCTCCTGGTAGCTAGCTGGCTCAACGCAGTGCCTCTTCTTCCAGCTAATCTGACAACTCCGATCCAAGAAGCATCAAGGGCCCAATTAAGAAGACACATCTTATCAAGGAGCTTATTTTGCATAACAGAATACAAATGACGAATAAAAATTTAATGTTTAATAACTTAGTACAAAGAGGGCTGTTGATATAGAATGCCTGGAATTTTTATGGAGGCTGTCAGACTTGTGATAAAACTGTTATATAGGAACACTTGGCAAAAAACAGCGTAGAATTTTTCAGTAATGGTGTGTGCATGATATTGCATTAATTCTTGATAGGGAACTAACTGTAAGCCTGGGAATCAGCCAGTTTGGGTTTCGGCTGAGGATGGTGTGCCGTGCGTGCGCATGCGTGTGCGTGCGTGTGTGTGCGTGCGTGTGTGTGCACTCCCCCCAGGACGCTCTGAAGGTGTGGCTGGATGTGCTCACTTGTTTTTATTGAACGGTATCTCAGTGCATTTTAATGAGGCCTTTGCTGAGAAGATCCTCAGTCCTTCAGAAGGCATTTGGGCATGCCTTCTAGAGGACAGAAGGAACGGGAAATGGTTGGCATAGTTTTCTGTGCAAACCACCCAGCGAGAAGGGAGGCCTGATGCAAAGGTCCAGCCAGATTCTTCCGGGCTCTGCTTTGGTGCATTGGCGATTCTTCCTTATCTGTGTATATGGGTGGGTGGGTGGCATTGGGGATGGGATGCAGGAAGTTGTTATTTTCTGGTCTCTGAATTTGGTCCCAGGAAGCAGCTAATTAAAGATACACAGAAAAATGTATGCCTGCATTTGAAATAATACTTAATGACTCTCAGCAGAGGGTAACCCTGTGGCTTTGGCCAAGAGGGCACCTTTCACTGATATGTTCATTCAAACAATTACTGAAAGTCTGGACTCAGCTGGTCCCAGGAAGGAAGCCCCAGGGATCAGAGGCAGCTCTGGGGAGTGACTGTGACTGTAAAATTGACCCCTGGCACTTCCTACAGGACCCAACCGCTCTAAACTGCAATTTCCTCCACCAAGTGGGCTATGAATGGTACCTCCCTCTCTGACTTTAAGTGATCACCTAGGTGAGGTATTTAGCATGGAACCTGGAGCACAGCAAACTCCCAATGCACTTTAGCTTTCATTCATGTTATTCATAAATTTCAAATCCATTGCACCTCCCAAGTCTTAGTCCAGAGGAGAATTTGTGTCCACTCTCTAAAGAGGTTTAGCCTCAAATGGAGAAACTCATTTGACATGAGTTTTTGTGACTCCACAAAATTCCAAATGTCCATCAAAAGAAATTGAGTCTTCCTCTGTATTAATGCTTTATTTTTGAAGTGTCCATTAGCTAGAGTTAAACTTATGCTGAATTAAAGTGGAACTCTTTCAGAAGTACATATCACATCTATATGAATGCAAGATTAATTTCCTATTCATCCTGTCCTTTCACATTAGTGTTATTACACTGAATACTAAATGAATTTCTAATGATTGGACACTCAAAGGAAAATGTGACCCCTTTAGAGTATCATCAAACTCGAGGTACAAATTGGAAATTGGGGGGGGGGGGGCAGGTGCGGGAGCCGTCCTGGTAGTAGCGAGGAGGCCAAACAAAACCAAACCCAACCCTGATCTTTATGGTGTGGGCTATTGAAAAACATAATTTACTTGCTGAAGCTAATATCCAAATGCAAACTTATATTAGAATTAACACTACAGGAGGGGCTTTTACATGGAGGATTTGTTACAGAAATAAAATCTATCGGTAACACTTTCATTGTTCCATCATTATGAACTCATTTGGTATTCACTGTAATAGCACCGATCATAATGAATTTGTTTGATATTCATGTGGCTCTCCCACACATTCACAGAGTTTCTGTTATAATTCACCATCCAATAAGCATTAGTTAATGCAGACTTTGGGCCAGTAAAGATGTGTCGTCCCACCCCTAGATTGCCTGGAGCTATGTAAGAGTTAAGGGACATTTTGATATCGAATGATCCGTCTGGTTCCTGCTGGTTTCCATGCCACCACTCCACTCAAGCTTAGCGAGCTTTCTGGATCCCAAACTGGACATAAATGAGAATGGTCTTACCGTAGTTTTTGGAGCCCAGGGTAGAAGTCAGAATTTTGTCCCTTGCTGCCACTAGCTTAGCCCTGGCAGATCTGGTCATTAGAATTACCCTCCTGCCTACTGATCCCCCAGGGGCTCCATGGGGCCAAGCTAAGGGAGAAGGACAGTCCCAGCAAAACGTCCACTCTCCAAAATAATTTTCTACAAAAAATGTCAAGGCTTTCCCTTGGGAATTGTGCAAATATTTACCCAGCCATCGCTCCCTCAGCCAGGGAGTGGAGCCAGTTTCTCAACAGCCCGCCTTGTTGGCAATCACATGGCCCGATCCTACTGAAAATAAAAGCTGACGGATACTGGCCCAGTAACTTCATCACTTGTCAGGGCACTGGGTGAGAGCTCTCTATTAAACTCTCTGGTAATTAGACTTGTAAAATGTCCCTATGATGCTTCTTAGCCTCTTAGTATTGGATGTACCCTGCGTCTGCTGCCCCGGAGGGAATCGTCCTTCCGCAGGAGAAGGATCGTTCCATCCCCAACCATGGCTCTTTCTGCAGCCGCTTCAATTGCCCAAATATCTGATACGCATCCAGCGGTTCCAAAACCACTCATAAGCCAGGATCAGGTTTCTTTAGAATGGATGCTAGACATGCTTCTCTTGCAAAGGATAGCGGTTTAAGGCTTGATGGGTAAATGCACCTATCTGATATCTTCAGTGACTCTCAAAGACAGATCCTTTCACCCCAGGCCTGAGGTTTGGGCTTGTTTGTACCTTTAGGGAAGAAGTGGGAGGCTGGTCATGTAAGCAGGGATGGACGGAACCCAGTGGGGCAATGTTTCCGGCCTTCCTAGAAAGAAGGGAACTCTTGAAGGATGTTTCCCTTCACTAACTAGGAGTTTGAGGCAAGTTACTTGCCCAGTGGCAATCAAATGCCCCTGTCCTCCAAAAACTGCACTTTTCATTTCTTCAGTGAAGATAACAGGATGGTTGCAAAGATTACGTAACTCAGGGATCTCACCCATAGCAGCACCTAACAAGGAGTCTGGGATCAAACAACGCAAGAAGCCAGTATTCTGGTCCAGAGCAGCATGTTCGTGTCTTAGCTGGAAATGGCTGCTTCTGTACCACATCTCCTGTCAGGTTTGCTGAGCTTTCTCCACCTTCTCTGCAACTCAGAGTGTCTTTTGCTTCAGAGTCATCCTCACAGACTCTGATTTCTCCAATCTCGGCAGATAGAAAGGGGCGATAAGTCCAGGGAGGTGGAATAAATCTGCCTTTCCTTGCAGGGTTGGAAAGACCTGCCTTAGATGGCTTTAGTGAAGGACAGTGATGGCCCTCCGCCTTCTTCTTTTGTTGTTGCCACTGTCGTTGTTGCTTTCCTAGACAACTTGGCAATAGTTTAATAGTTTCCCATTTTAGGAGAAAATATTATGGGCCATTAAGCTGTAATATAGACAAATGCTTATGGGGAATTTTTAAACATTAAATCAGGAGGGGACAAAACATTGCAGAATCTTAAGCAGCAACGCACTCAGAGGGAAAGCAGGCCCTCGGTGCTCTGGCCCCAGGCGTGGCCTCCTAGGCAGGACACAAACCGACCTAGGGAAAAGCTGTCTTGGAGGAAAAGGCAGGTTGATGCCTCCGGGTGGGCTGTCTTCTTAGGCAGTGCAATGAATCAAGGGGAGCGCCAGAGGTCCTGAGCTGGCCTGCCCTAGTTTTATGGGTTCTTGTCAGATCCTCAGAGTTATTTAGCATAGTTTTGGGTGAGATCAATATACATTGAGGTCATTATAAACACCACTCTCGATGCTCCACGAAGAGGCCCGGGGACTGTGCCCCATAACCAACACATCATCCTGGTGAGCTGCACGTCACATCACCTTGAATCGGGGAGGTGCGACTTGATTCGTATCCTTCAAATGCACACACATTTTTTTTTTTTGAAAGAGACATCTTGTTGAGAGAGTGCGTCTCTGGAATTTAAAAAATAATAAATGTGAACCTCACCAGCCCCTGGCCTTTTCGTAGTTTATAATGAAAATGAATGTTCATTTTTCCTTTAAAACTGTCTCAAGCTAAATGATACTGACGCTTTCAATTTTTAACATCATAATCAATAAAGGCTGCTTATGCACACTTTGCAAAACCATCAGTTTAGAAGTTTGAAAAAAAATCTGCATATGGCTGCAGCTTGCTGGCTGGAATGCGCTCGCACTAAATCTTCTGAGTTAAAGTTTTACTGGTGTGTTATGAGTAAAAATGCCTTGTCAGCCATCTGCCAGTTTTTCTCCTAACATCCATATTTCCAACCCTTGCTAAACATTGGGAGCAGGCGGCCACAAGAGGCCACCTCTACAATTAAACAGCCGAGCGCGGCTGCAAAAGTGAGGGCATGTCACAAGAGAATTGTCTAGTATTAATTTTAAAAGTCCGTAAAGACAAGCTCTGACCCAACCAGCGTGATGGACTGGCAGTTAAACGTGTTAGAAACCATTAACCCCAAGAGATAAAATGGGGGGTGGGGGGTGAGGTGGGGAGTAGAAATGAAGAAAAAAGGAAAAAATGAAGAAAGGAGAAAAAGACAACAAACAATGCAGCAGCGTCAAAAGCTTCAATAAATGCTAATCACGGCTGATTAATCAGTCTCTAATTCCACTGATCCAAAAAGGTTGCCGAGTCAATTGTGTAAAATTAGCTCCTTCTCCTGTGCCCCTCTGCATTCGGAGTCGCTCTATCTGTTCATTTGCATTTTTTTGCCGATGTTGACTAAGAATTCAGTTCATTAGCTCTGGAGCATAAAGTCAGGAATTGGAGGGGACGCTGCATTTTCTCGCTGAGAGGGGTACTTAAAACAAATAGCATCGCTTCCTCAAACATTTATAGATGAAAAGAAGTGGCATTAATTATTGCAAATCTCCTATTGGTGAGGAGAAAGAGGAGGAAAAGGGGGAAAAAAATGAAAAGATCCTCTTTCTAAACACCCACACTGTCGTGGCAAGACTGCTCCATTCTCATCTAGTGTCTTGTATAGTTGGGGGCAAAATGTTTAATCACGGAATTAACAGGAAGCGAATGGCGAGGGGAGCTAACGAGGCTTGCTGCAAGGAGGCTCGCTAACTTTTTATAGAGCAGCGTTTTGCAAAGCTCAGAAGCAGAAGGTTGCTTTTGAAAGCCCTTATTAAAAAGAGATCCCTGCCACATATGTAGAAGCTGTCTTGGGAAATACCTGTTTTACCCGTGTTTGAAAATCTTGAAACCTGCCAAAGATAGGTGGAGAGGCGAATGCTGTGCGGGGCCCAGCAAGCCTGCCCGGGGCTTCACAGAGGAAGGCGGCATTGACAGGGGAGATGGGAAGCTCCTGCTTGTTTTCCAGAAGTGCACCTTGTGGTGTGTTTCAGAAGACGGGGATATGTTCAGAGACAGAAAATAGGAGAACAAGTCAAACAAGCAGGGTGGTTTGTTAAAGCCTGGCAGTTGGCTTGTGGGAAGCTGCAGAGCCTCCCTGGGAAATGTGCAAAATCCTAGGTCCTGGGGCCTACTCCCCTCACTGGGGAAGGACAGATGGCTGCCCGGTCAGACATGGCTTAGGCCAAGGGTATCTGCCTACCCTGCCTTCAGGGCTTGATAGGTTAGGGAGAAGTGGAAATGGGCCGGGTGCAGTACCCCGAGAGTGGCTTTGGCCTGCGAGGGACTGCAGCATGCACGAGCCACCTGCAGAGTCAAATTGATTTTAAACTGGGCTGGAGCTGACCCAGACAAGAGTGTCTGCCCATAGGAGGCAGGTTTAGAGGGTCCACGCCTGATCCCTGAGTGATGGCTCCTTCTCTATGCTAAACCCATTCACTTCGTCTGGCGTCTGGGCATTTGCTTCGGTATTTTCCTATTTATTTTCCAGCTAAAATGCCCTTCACCCCACCCTCTGCAGACCACTTCCTTCCCCAAATCTTAGCTAAGAACCAACTACGGAGGACTTGGGTGCCAAGCCCAATGCCATCGACCTGGAGGCTGTCCTCACATAGTTCTCAGGGAGCAAGGAAGCGCAGAGTAAAGAGGCCGTTGTAACGGGGTTCAAGGCCGAGGCCTCACCTCCTGCAGGTCTCCGCAGCCTGCCCTCTGTTGCTCCTCCCTGAATGCTCCTGAGCAAGGACTGAACACAGTTTTCCAACGATCCTCCTTGAGCAGTGAGCACCTTCAAGTTGCTACGTCTTCCTCTTGTCATCTCCCAAGTGCTTTGTTCCTGGTGCTGCAACAAAGTCAGCACTCAACAAACATTAGTTGAATGAATGAATGAACCTCGGCACCCAGCCTTGGATTTTACAATGGGCTGTGCAGACAGTGGAGGCCCTTTCTGTCCAATGCTAAAATAGGGCAGGGTGGATACCTCTGGTCCAAGGAGACATCCATAGAACAGCAACGGATTGCAGTGAGTGGGGGCTGGGTCAGGTGTGCAGGTACGAGGCCTGCAATGAGCTTATTAAAGGGGAGTTCATGGCACAGCCCTGGTTTGGGTCATCATATAATGGAACATTATTTAATACCTCTATTTGTTTTTTTTGAGATACCGGGGCCAGGGATTGATCCCGGGATCTCGTATGTGGAAAGCTGGCACTCAACCACTTGAACCCCATCCGCTCCCTTAAATGCAAGACTCTTGAAGGTAGGTCGGCTTTTTCATTTTCTCACTTCTAGCATCTAGCACAGGCCTGACTCCTAATAGAAGCTCAGTAAATCGTTGAGTGGGTTTGGGGCTTAATGCATGGAAGCCTCTTTCTTGAATTATAAAACAATCTAGGGGTCAGAGAGTGCCCATGCCTCCTGGTGCAGCTGAGTACAAGCCAAGCACCTGGAGGTACATCCTGAAGGGAGCAGGCCTGTAAAGCCCTGAGGATGGCACCCTGTTGGAGACCCACATTGGTTTTCCAGCCATTGAGCAAGCCATTTTCTCCCCAGAGTTAGGATACATCATCAAATCAAAGTGAAGTAGTTGGCTTGCCTTTGGAGCTATGTTGAATAGGATATATGTGTCTTTCATTTGTAAAATCCTGCTCGATACGGTGAGGTAGTCACACTGTTGTGATTCAAGGGGGAACTGAGACTCACTCAGGATATATCCCCAAAGTCACATCACCTATTGCACACTTACCCTGTGTGAACCTATCAAAATTGCCTGCATAATTGATGCTGTGACTTCCCTGTAGTCTCAGTGAACCCCAAGACTGGTCCTGCTGTTTGCCAACTCCTTGAGCTGGCGTCCAGGTGAACTCCTAGGCAGAGCTGGGGTGGGCTCCTCTAGGGGAGGAGGGGCTGGGAGCTTCCTGATTCATCATGTTTTTTTTTTTATTAGCTCTCTTTTCCCTGATAAATCTTTACAGAAGAGGAGCTCATGGAAACAGCTGGAGCAAGTCCCTTCAGCAGGTGGAGTTTGGCGGGCAGGTTCCCAGGTCCAGTGCCAAATCAGCCAAGTTCCTACCTAAATGAGGGGAAAGAAAGATGCAACAGAAAAGCTGCCTTGGCTCTCCCCTCTCCTTTAATTCACAGGAGGATATATGCAACCAGCAAAGGAGGAGGCCAAGAAGGCAGGAGAGGGGTCAGTTCTTCAACAATTGCTTTTGGTCTTAGATGTTCTTTTTCTACCAAGGAGATTTTTTTTTTTTGGTAAAAATTTAGCTTTCTTGTTTCCTTTGTTGTCGTTTTTTTGTTTTGTTTTGTTTTGCCTGTTTGGGCAAGGAAGTTAGGAGAGGATTTTCCTTGGAAAACATTCTTCTTTCTCTTCCCAACCTCCCTTTTCCCTCACATTTTATACATTCGCTCCAGTCTTCTTTTTCTTGCTGCATTCAATCTAGGGTCAAATACAAACAAAAATGGGAAACCCAAGGGCTTTGTTCTAAATTATTTTAATGGAGTACTTTGAAGCACTTTGTTTCCTGACCTGAAATTTGGGGAGATGTGTGTGTTGCAACAGCCATTTTCCGTTTTTACACCAAGCCCGCTTTCGACTCACTCCTGGCGGGCAAGGCTCGGCATGCCATCAGGAGATGCCAGAAAGCAGACGCTCGGTGCCTTAAAACCCAGCCTTCTTTCCACAGTCCGGCTGACGTTTTGGGCTTTGTTCTCTATTTCTCCCTATTTGGAAATGCTTTTGCTTCCACATATCTTTAGAGCAATTGGCCCTGGTCAGTGACAACCGGAAAGGTGGGAATGCTGTTTCCCACCTTGGCACTGACCCCGAAGCAAACACGTCTGGTGCAAGCAGGGTCAGTGTTTTCAGGATGGCCAAGCTGGAGGTGAAAAGGGTGAGCACATTGGTCTTGCTCAGAGCAGGACAATAGATTTCAATTTGCATGCCAGTCGAGATTGATCGGTGATAACTGCCTAGAATGCTGAATCCAGAGAGATTCTGGGGCCTGGCCTGAGCTCTGCCAGGAAGGCTGCAGGGTGGGCCTGGGGAAGGAGCCGTGGGCCCTCCTATTTCCTTCCTGGGTCTCAGATCTCTATGCTCACTTTACAGTCTAGGCAGGGTATTTCAGAAGTCAAGAAACAGTAAGCCCGTACCAATAAATGAACCAACTAATTCAACTTTCTCTGAACCACCATTCTGACAAATTGAGTACTCTATGGAGACTGTTTCTTCCATCCACTCTGCTTACTTCCCTCCTCTCTCTGCTGATGCTAAAGGGTGCCGAGATACTGGAATTGAGCGCTCAGGCCTTTGAGTTGTGCTGATTGTGATCTGGCAAAAGAGAACAAATGTGTCCTTTGAAGGGAGATGCAACTCAGTAAAAGGTGCAAGTTGCATTTTCTTTGACATTTTTTGGAACTACAATATCCATTTGTACCACCCCTTGTGTACACATTTTTAAAAAAAAGACAAAAGGAAAAAGGTAAAGATTATGAGATGTATTTCCCGTAATATTTAATAATCACATTGAAACACTGACATATATTGCGCTGCTTTTGCAAATCTCTGTTTCCTTTGAAAATTACACCCTAGCATTTAATTCACCAAAATAACTCATTTTATACAGCACAACAATGTAGTAAAATAACTCATCTCGAATATGTGGATATGAATAGATTTAACACATCTGCATTGAACAAAATGAATTAATCTAAAAGCTGAGAAACTGCTGTTCTCTTTCGAGAGTTACCGATTATTCTCCCATTCCCTTCAGTTTTCTTGTTTGTTTTTGTTAAATTACTTGAGGAATTAGGAAACGCGAGAAGCAGAAACACCAGGTAGGTTTTGCTCGAGTTGGAGTAGGGAGGAACTAAGGCATAAATAATGATTTGTATTAGACCTTATTTCATTAAAAAAATATATTTACAATTGTGCAGGGACCGGAGAGAACCCTCCATTCACTGTAGGCTGTTTTGTTTAATCCTTGGAAAATACTGTGTTTCCATTACAACATTCTCCCAATAGAAGTCTAGATATTAAAATTGTTTTTGAAGATGACTGTAAAGTGCTAAAAACAAATCAGAGTTCAAGTGCATTGCAGGGCTCCCACTTGGGAAGAGAAATTCATTTGCAGACAAGGGGTAGTAGCTCTGAAAAGAAGAGAGAAGATGTGCTTATCACAGGGCAAAAGAGAACCTCAAATCTCAAGTGAGACCCATATGTGCACTGGTCTGAAGTTTGCCTTGAAGGACTCCATGGTGAATCCTCCCTAATGCAGAGGTTCAATATCTGGGTGGGCAGAGGCATCCCAGGAAGCAGAGCCAAGCTGTGACTGATAGATTGGGGATGGATTGGTGAGTCAGGCTACAGCTGGAGAGAGAAATGCTAAGCCACTCTCCAGTTCTAGGATTCCTGCAGCCGAGGGGAGATCTTGAGTGCTTCTGGGTCCTGAAGGCCCTCTCTGATGCAACGAGTAGACTCTGCCAGTCCCCACTCCTATTAGCTCGGAGACTCCTGGCTGCAAATGCAGCTAGCAGTTCTCCCCCTCGGCGAACTGGGACAGAAATGGAGACCACATTTGTATAGAACGATGTAAAGCTGGAAAACCCCAATCTTTTGATGCAGAGACTTCGAGGAAGAGTCTGTGAATGAGTTCCATGCCATCTGTCTTGCCTACACCACAGTCCTGATGCCCCACGTGGAAATTCCAGCGTCAGTCTCTTTAAAGGGGAGAAATGCTTGCATGGAAGCCTAGGTACAGGATCTTTCTCTATCTTCATAATTTCCATCTTCAGACATATTCTGGAGTCTCTCTAACTGCAATTTGTATCAGTTATTCATCTCTATCAAATCTTTCCAAAGGAGTCAACTTAGTTTTCATAGGGAAAAAAAACAACCACATATGTTCCATTCTTATTTAATCAATGAGCAAGTCTATTAAATTGCATAATGACAATTACAAGCACACTAGGTGTAAACAAGTTTGGGAGCAAACTCATCTGATTCATGGCAAACATTGGATTCAGCCAATGAGCCTCAGGCTCAGGCACTCACGATGCTCTGGGTCTCGACCAGGGTATTTTCCAGAAGGAATGGAAGGTTTTGGCTATCGCTGAGTTGGTTAAGGAAGTTCCTACTGTGCTGCAAATAGGTCAGAATGTGTATTGACGAAGCTCAAGTAGGGACCGAATGATGGGGTCCCTTACCAAGGAGCTATGAGTTGATCCTGGAGGTCAGAGGGAGCCTCTGACTGCTTTTCAGAAGGGAAAGGGGCACTGCTATCCAATTTGCCTCTGAGAAAGCTCACTCAGGCATGGCATGCCCAGGTGAACGTGGAATAGGCGGTAACTTGCTCCCCATTCTTTCTCCCTGCTTGTAATGGGATGATACATGCAGAATTTCCAGGTGTTTTTGCCATGCTTTCCAGTAGAGTGGGTGCCCCATTGTCTTTGGGTGAACTTGAGGCAGTGCTTGCCCCTCTCTGGGCCTCATTTCCTCATACATAAGGTGAAGAGGATATCATAGATGAGCTCTAGGGGTCTTGTCAACTCTCAGAGGAAGTGATGGAGCAGAAGAGGAGATAGAATCTCGTCCAGCCCTGGCTGGGCTGAAGTTCCCACACAAGGGACACTGTCCATTGCTTTCACTAGGAAATGTTCCTGGCTTTCAGGTGGTTTGCAGCCCACAGGGTGTCAGGTGTTGCTTTGCAAAGAGGCAGGACCAGACGACAGAGAGGCAGCTCATCTCACTGTCCCCAAAGCTGCTGCATGTCTGAGACTCTCTACACCATGTGAGATGTGGGACACACACATCCTAAACTTCTCTCCTGCCCCCTCCCTGAGGCTGAGGGACACAGCACCCCCAGAGGTGGTCACAGAGCCTCCAGGGGTTTTCACAAGAGCTGGGCCTGGAAGGAACAGCT